>PVKA01003367.1:0-110840 GCA_004027165.1 Ctenomys sociabilis
ACTGCTCCTGACTGAGTTTGCTGAAGCAGGCATTTTAAACAACTTAGCTAACCAGCAAGCCCCCAAAAGTATATAATGAAAAAAAAGATATGATCTATATACTTTATTAAAGAATAGATATAGTTATTTGGAAAGTTGCAAGAAACATGTTTTTGTCCCAAACAGTTTTTCATAATGCTATGTATTTGTTAGAAGAGGGAATCTTTGGAGATGAACAAATTTGTAAAAGGAAACCAAATGTTCCATGTCAGACACATTAAGCTACAGACATGGGAGAGACACCCACATGGAAACACAAAATCATTCATTTGGGTGCACGAAGTTAAATGTCAGAAAAGGCTGGGATTGTCATAGACATTTGGGAGTCATCAGTTTAAAGAGATTATTTGATGCCATGGTACTGGATGAGCACTCTCTCTAAAGAGAAGATGGAGGGAAAAGAAGGGCTGAGTCCCAATTCCCCAAGGAGCCCTTCAGTGGCTCTCTATTCCTCTCCTGTCTGTGCTCTTGCGAGGGTCATCCGGTCCCATGGTAAGTGCTCTGATTATTATTGTACGTTGACTTTGCTCTATGATACAGTGTGTGTGGTGTTGAGACAAGGTTCAGCGGCCCTTCTCTGCCTGATGCTTTATTTTCCCTGTATTACATTTGTATTCATTGTTTGTGCCTCTCAATGAAGGAAAGAGACATTTTTCTTCTCAGATCAAGACTCCTACTAGTGCCATCTTGGATGGGATAATTCTGTGCTATAGAGGACCATCCTATGTATCATGAAATTCTTAATATCACTCCTGGGTTGTATCTACCACGTGAGAGTACCCATAGCATGCCACTTAAAATTATCTCCAGACAATTCTAAATACTTTCTGGGAAGGACAAGGTAGCCCAATGAACCCTAGTTGAAAATAATTGCCATAGACATCTCGTAAGGCTCTGTACACAGGAGAGAAACTCATTAAAATGTTTGCCATTTTTGAGAATACCATGATAGCATAGCACAGATTCTCTCCACTTTCCTCCATCCACTAAACAAAATGGATTCATCATTAAAACCTTGCAAAACAGCTTTAGAATTTCTTATTAGTCCTCTTGTCAGGCCCCCAGATTCCAGACTCCTTTAGACTTGAAGACAAATGTGTAAGAAACCAGAATGAAGTGTGAGGGTATTATTCATTTTCCAGTCAACAAATGGTAAAGTTAAACAACAATTGAATTAAAAGAGCCAGTCCACAGCCAAAGCCTGGTTTGATAAGATAGGGGAAGTTATTACCTAAGAAAAATTGCTACCAAACATTGTAGTGACTTTGCATCCTATGGAAAAAAAAATCACTTTTAGTGCAACAGATGTCCTTTTAAAATTTTATCAACCAGAAAACTAAAGAGGGGATGCAAATGCAAGCTAGATCATTAAATTGTAATTTAGAGTCTAAAAATTAATACAGTGCTAACATAATCAGGTTGAAATGACATTAAATCAAATGATATGTAACTGTTCTTGTGTTGCACCATAACTCTTGGAACCTGAACGGTGAGTAAAAATTTGAAGCATGCCTGCAGTATGGTAAGCAGAACAACATTTCCCCCATGACTTCCAATGCAATCCCAGAGGCCATGCTACTGTATCTCTGGTTGCCACTAGTACATGGTCTGAAGAGGGATGCAGATGATGCATATTTGGGAAAGGAGCCTTCATGGAGACCTTCCTATAGTCCATAATTAATTGTGATTCTCAAATTGAGCTACTTATGTCATTGAGAAGAAGTACAAAAAATTGAGATGAACTCTAAGAGACTCCCTTCTCTCTAGGACAAAAATCATCATTCCATGTCTATTTCTCTCTTGTCCTCTGAACTCTATCCTGGTCCATATAGGTCCTTGAAGGCAGAGGCTGAAAGGCAGTGTGGACTGCTTCCCACCCAAGAAGGACCTGATGAGTCTGTGACATGGATTCGAAAGGAGAAAAGAATTAGAAAGGAAAAGATAGACATTTAGCAAAGGGCATCTGGAAAACAACTTTGTCTGAAGAAACAGGAGTGTACTTATTACCCAGAGCTATATAACAAATTGCCCCAAAATGTGCGTTTTATAGAAACAGGAGTCTACAGACATTTGGGGAGGTCACCATTGAACACTGCCAACCACAATAACTTTTCTTTGACTCCAGCCTATAAGTCTGGGATATTTCCATGCTCTTCTTGATCCATATTTATGACTTTCTAGTTCTAAAACATTATCATATTATAGGAGTAATGGATAGAAAAAAAAATAGGTTTTGCCTCCATAAAATTACTTTTGTGTACATGTGCTGATTATACACACCTATCTGGACTGGAAAAGTTTTCAGAAGGCCAGGAAATAATGATGCTTTCATAGTAGCTTTTGGCTTGCAGTGACAATTATTGTGCATGTCACCATCACAAGAAGATCTTCAAAAGATGTTCAGGAGTCATTTGCTTCAAAAATTTCTTGACAAATTTTTAATAGTCCTGATTCTCTCTCTGTTGTCTGACATCTATTAATGTACAAGTCACCTTTGATTTTATTTTTTAATATCTCCATCATAGGGGTAGTACAGAAATTAAGTGAGAGAATATGATTGCCTTTCATACAGTAATGCAAAAAATGATGGATGATGACGATGAACAAAATAACTAAACACAGATCCTGATGTAGTAGGTGCTTAACAAATGCCAGGTAATATTCTGAAATAGAGTGAATGGGAACATCAATCCCTTTGAATCTGAAGAGAAGACTGTAAGGAGTACTGTAAGGAGTAAGAAGCTTGGGGTCAGGGAAAGGGCAACACGATGCCTCAAGAAGAATTTGACAGACCTATCTTTAATATCAAATTATCAAAGACAGTTTTGGGATTTTCACTGGCACAGAAGTGCATTTCTCCTGGGCCCTGGAATAAATACTTACAATGTTAAAGGTCAGTTCATTAATCTCCCCACTGGTCTGTTTGTTTGGATGTACAGATGCTCCATTGTTAAGGCAATTTGAGGCAGGATGAAAGACACAGCAAACAGAAAATAGTATATACTCTAATGTACTTCCACACTGTCACATGGTGCATGGAGAGGGATGGGAGAGAAAGAAATATGTTTCAAATTCAATTTTGTTTTCAACAACCATAATCAAAATTGTAAGCTTGTGCCTTGAGCCTGTCCTTTTGCAGGGTTTGTTTATGAGACTTGCCTTCTAACTGGCATTTGACCAACTGCTCTTTTCCAAACATATTTATATTTTGCTCAATTAGCCCCAAACTGCCAGACAAAAATGTGGTTAATTTCTTGCCCTATCCCTCTGTACTGATGCTGTCCTGCTGCTCTATGCCATTGAACACACTGATCACCTCCAGAAAAGCCCCCAGTGCAGTCTGATTCTTGAAGCTGAAACAAAAGCATAGAATAGATTTATTCCTTCTAATGAGATTGGGTGTGGACAACTTTTAACTATAGCTGCCCTGCTCAGACTCACCATCTTCTTTCTAAACTACCTCGATACCTGTTCAGTTTGACCTAACAAGAAAATGATTGGCTGTCTTATACACTTTCTGAAATGGATTTACAAAGAGCCTTGGGAAGAAGATAAGTGACTTGTTATAAAGCAATGCTATAGACAGCAGGCATACAAAGAATATAAATTATGTATGCCTGCTACCTACCTGTTTGGAGACTGTGGCCGGTAGAGTTCCAGCTGGTGCTAAATACTTGTGTTCCCTATCTCTTGATGTTGACTCTTATGTGCAGTTCTCTCCTTTTGGGTATGGGTAGGCTCTATGGGTTACCTCTAACCAACAGAATATAGAAAAGATGATCAGATGCTATGCCCATGAATACAACCTGTTTATAACACCCTGTCTGTCCTGTCAGCAGATTCGTCCCAGATGCTCTGCTTGCTGGCTTGATGAAGGGAGTGGTTATGCTATCAGTCACACAAAAGATAGGACCTAGAGTGGTCTCTATTATGTTTTTAATTTATTTTTTTTATTTTATTGAAGTACAAATATCAATCAGACAGTTTTAAGACACCTTAACAAGACAGATTCGATAAATTAATACATTGCAAACTGTTTTCATACTGTTTTGGTATTGTACAAGGTGCATACATGATATTATACTTACAGACATTATTATAGCAGATGTCTCTTATTAGTAAATTAAGAGTGTAGCTGCTTACTTATCTTATTTTTTATACCTGAATTATATCAAAAATTCAATAACTATTTTCCTAGTGGATGACCATAGTACTAGAAGCTGACATAATATCCTGTCCAACCACCATTAGTGCAAATCTTGCCTCTCGTAGGATTATGTAGAAGCACAGTGTTATCTATCTCAACTGTACTGTCTATACACACACATCATGATTTTTTCTTTCTATACCCCTTCCTTTGTCTACACCTGTCAAAGGTGGGCACTCCATTGTCATTCAACTAACTTAGGTGCTTGAACTCGACAACACAATCCAACACAGTCCAGCATTCCACAACAATAGCGAGTTATTCAAAGAAGTTGTCGACCATAGCCATTTACAGCTCAGCTTAATATTATGGCCCCGTGATGTATACTTCATTTTTATACTTTTCTGCTGGATGGTTAAGACCTAGATAGAGCAAGACTTATATACCAACACATGTACTTTATATTTCTTATGTGGTCAGTGAAGTCCCCTGGGGTTTATCTTGTAGTCCTGTACATTATTCTGTAGATCCTTTTTCTGTGTCATCCATGTGGATGAGTCATGGCCAATGCTTGACCAGTTTACCTCTAAATCCACAAGTGGCCTCTGGAAATACGGGTTGCCATCAGAAGCTCAGTGAAGGCTCTATTCAAATACACAGTGGAAGTCCTCAGTCCCCCA
This sequence comes from Ctenomys sociabilis, assembly GCA_004027165.1. NCBI lineage: Eukaryota > Metazoa > Chordata > Mammalia > Rodentia > Ctenomyidae > Ctenomys > Ctenomys sociabilis. Next base: position 4,867 of record PVKA01003367.1, read on the forward strand.
AGCTCGAGGAAACAAATATTACCAGCAACCCAAGAAAGCTAGAAAGTGGTTTCTTCTCCAGGTTGCCTCCAGATGAGAATACAAGCAGGATCACCCCTCAATTGCACACACTCACATGAGATGTGAAGTAGGGGAACCAATAAAACTGGGCTTGAACCCCACCCATGGAATCTACAGTAATAAATGTGTGCAGTTCCAAGCCCCTAAGTGTGTGCCAACACATTACACCATAATAAAAATCTCATGAAGGGTTATATGTTGGTTGACATATCCCCAAGCATTCCACTTTAATTTGCCATAATCAATCCCTTACAGAAGCTTCAGTTAAAAAAGTACTGAGTTTATAGAAGAAGATGCCAATGTTCAAGACAAGATTCTGTTTTATGTGTTAACAACTTGAAGGATACATGGCCACTCTGCCAAGAAAGATGAGCTAAGGGCCATAGAATTCTGTATCCTATCTAGCTCTGTGTCTGTGGCATTGTGACATGGGATCAGTCATGAAGCAGTTTGTGGTTTGTATAGCCTCCCTGTGCTGCATAATAAACCACTCCCAAATGAAGTATTTAGAATAATCATCATTCCTGTAGCTAACAGTTCTGTGGGCCAGTTCATGGGTCTTCCAGTTTGGTCCTACTCAAACACTCTCTCCTGCACTTGCAGAGTTCTCTGGTCAGCTAGTGGGCCAGCCAGAAGACTGACTGATTTAGGACAGTGTGGTAGGCAGAATAATGTTTTGGAGACATATTCATACCCTAATCTTTATAGCCTAAAAATGTTACTTTACACCTGCCTGGCAAACGCAAGGACCCAGGTTCAATCCCTGATACCACATGCCATGTGGGCCACCAAAACTGGGTCTACAGTAGCGCATGCCTATAATCCTAGCACTGGGGAACTGAGACAGGAGGATCACTATGAGTCTGAGCTACACAGCATGACCCTCTATCAAATAAATAAATAAACAATTTTTTAAAAAAGAAAAAAATGGTCCTTTACTGACAGTGAGAAAGAAAAGAAGGATCTCAGTTTTGCAAACATAAGAAACTTATTTCTCTCAATAGTCCAAATGCACAATAAATTCCCATTCTCATCTGGATTAGGAAGAAATTGTATACTGCTTGGGAAGACTGGAATGAGTTATTTTAGATATGCTTTAAGGGCTGGCCTGACAGCTCAGCAAATTAAAGCACCTGCTGAGGCAGACACAGGGACCGGGGTTTGAGCCCCCAGCATGCTGTGCCTGCCCCATCCCCGGGGCATGCTAAGACAATGACTGAGACTGGACATGGTGGCATGTGCCTCTAATCCCAATGCGTGGCCGGCTGAAAACAGGAGGAACTCTATGAGTCCTATCTGTGTAGTGAGACCCTGTAAACCCTGTAATAAATACATAACAAATAAGTAAATAAATAAGGTGTGAGCTTATGTTTAGATTGTTGTTGCCCAGATGTAGGGATAGGGAGACCTAAATTATATAGTATTTTATACATAGGCTTCATGGTCACAAGGATAATTCCCCCTGACTCAAATGTCCATACCCTATTCTCTAGAAGTTGTATGTTAGTGTCTTAGTCTCTGTTTTATTCATATTTCCACAGTTCTGAGAAATGTCTGAGATAAATTAACTTGACAAGAGAAAAGACTTATTTTGGCCCATGATTTCAGAGCTTTCACTCCAGGGTCACCTGGTCGTGTCACTTTGGGTTGATGGCAGCACAGTACATCACTGAAGAGTGCACAGGAGAGGACACTGCTCACTTCATGGCATCCAGAAAGCGATGAGAGAAAGGCAGCAAGGTGTCATAGTTCCCAATTGTCTCCAAGGATATCTTAATTACTCTTCTCTCATTGCTGTGACAAATGCCTGACACTCAGAATGCAGGAAGGAAAGGTTTATGTAGCTCACAGTTACTGGAGGTTTCTGTCCATACTCAGCTGGCTCCCAGGCAGACTGGCATATGGCAGAGAGCAGCAGTTCATGGTGGCAGAAGGCAGCAAAACAGCAAGAACAAAAGGTAGGAGTAACAGCAATAATAGTTTACATCAGGCTTTGGGTGCCGTGACATTCTGCTCCTGACCCTTTAAACTCATACACATACCTTTAGGCAAGAGTCGTTTTAGTCTGTCTCTAAGAGTTGCCAAAGTCCTCCAACTTCAGCATTTCTGAAAAGTACAAATCCAAGTATCCTCTGAGATACAAGGGAAACTCTTATCTGTGGGCCAGTGTGCAATTGAAAAGTTAAATACTTCCAACATTCAATGGCACAAGATAAACAATACCATTCCAAAAGGTACAATCAGAAGGATATCAAGCATTGGGACCAAAGCAAATCCAAAATTCAGCAGGGCAAACATTAAGTCCTATAGTGCCACGTGGAACATCTGAAGCAATCTGTGATGAGTTGTGAGCTTCAGAGCCCTTGCATGGCGCTGCCTCAATGGCACTTTCAGCACTAGCTCCCATGGCTTCTCTCTTCAACCAGCTTTGCTCCCTCTTTGCAGTTTCCCTTAGATGATCTATGTTCCTCACTTATGTGAATGTCTCGGGTTTCAACTACATGCTAAGCTTCTTACTGTCTGCTTCACCCACTGCCCTCTCAGGGGCACACTGCCTGGTCTCCCAGGCCTTTTGAACTTGACATGGAAGCCTTCTTAACCTCAGAACTCTTACATTTTTTCTGTGCCTAAAACCAATGCCACATGGATGAAGCAGTATCCAGGCTTCTTACCCTCAGAACTCTTATATTTTTAGTGTGCCTAAAGTCTTCCACCAACTGAAGCAGTAGCCAGGCTTCCTTCTTTCTTGGCTATAGGGATTGAGTCCCTGGATCACTAAGCACTCTGACTCTGGTTCTGAGGAATAAATTCTCCATGCCAGCGCCATTCTGGAACTTGGTGTGGCTGTCGCCTCCATTCTGGAACATGGGGCTCTGCGGCTTTCCCATCAAGGTGAAGCCCCTGATCACTGCAACTCTGAAACTGTAAAGGGTGAAGACCTGCAGCCTTCAGTGATGCCCTCAGGCCATCCTTTTGATTTTCTTGTTCCTTCTCAGCAATGGAGGTCCTCTGAGCTCTATCCTTGCATTTCACAGCTTTATTAGAGCTTACTTTCTGGCCAAACTCATATTTTAAATCATCCTGCTGGGCTCTTTGCTCTTGATTCTCAACATAAATCTGGCTAAAAGCCATGCCACTCTCTCAATATTTCACTGATATGAGATTTCTTTTGAAAGCTTAGTCCACCATGCTTAAACTCAGTCTCAGGCACATCTCTGAACATGAGCAAAATACAGACAAACTTTCTGCCAAGCCAAAACACACATTGTCTGGAATACAACAACCAATGTGGTCCTTCTTCCCAGGAGAAACCTCCCAGCCTAGTCTTTACAGGCAGGCTTTCTATCAGCCTCCTGGCCTGCTGAGCTCTGATCAGAATCTCCCATACAGAATGTCCAAAGTTGTTCTAGTGCTTCTCTTGTAGGCAACATCTCCAAACCTTTTCTATCTCTTCCCATAAGCTATTCACAAAAACTTGTAATCTACAGAGTCAGGTTTAGTCACAGCAATGATCCCACTTCTCTGGTACCAAATTCTGTCTCAGCTACTTCTGTTTCTCTGCTCTTTGTCACTGCCATAAAAGGTTGCTCTCTACTATGTGCACTCTGTCTTAGAGCCACCTAAGTGGACTGAAACCTCTAGTAATTGTAAGCTAAATAAACCTTTCCTTTCTTCATTTGTCCCAGTAATGAGAAAAGAGTAACTGAAACAAAGGACATACCCCCATTTACCTAATCTCCTCCCACTGGGCCCCACTTCTTGAAGGTTCCACCACCTCTCGGTAGTGACACAGACTTATGCTGAGGTATTAACACATGGGCTTTTGGAGGATATTTTATTCCTCAAACCACTCCTGTCCATTTCTCAGTTTCTATAAAAGAATATCACAGACTAGGTAATTTACAAATAAGCCAAATCTATTTCTCTTATTATTGGAATCTGAGAGGCCCAAGATTGAGAAACCAATCTGGTGAAGACATTATTGCATCATAACTTAACAGACTGCATTTAGGTAATTTACAAATAAGCCAAATCTATTTCTCTTATTATTGGAATCTGAGAGGCCCAAGATTGAGAAACCAATCTGGTGAAGACATTATTGCATCATAACTTAACAGACTGCATTACATCAAGAAAGAAAGTGGAAGAAAGAGAACAAACACACATGCAAGAGAGAGCTTTCACACACAGCAATTCTTGTGATAAATAGCATACACCCAGAATAAAGGCATCAAAATACTCAGGAGGGGTTTAAGGAGATAACTCAGTAGAATAAGTGCTTGCCTGGCAAGCACAGGGTCCTGAGTTCAATCCCCAGTACTAAAAAGAAAAAAAAAAAAAAAAACAGGAGAATGGAGACCTCACGGCTTAGCTCCTTTCTAAATATTCCACTTATTACCATTAGAGTGGCAATTATATTTCACCATGAGTTTTGGAGGACACATTAACTATAGTAGTTAAGTCAAATGGCAAGGAGGAATATAAATTAGTGCATCTACTATGTGACTCTACTATGTAAAGCAGTATGGAGGTTTCTCAAAATACTGAAAATAGAACTAGCACATAATATAACTATACCCTTACTTGGCATATACACAAAGGAATTAAGGTCACATGCTATAAAGATACCTGGACACTCACGTTTTTCAAGACATAACTCATGATGACCAAGTTATGGAATCAGCCTGAATGCCAGATATATATTTTAAAAATGAGATATGCATAAATAATAGAATATTATTTAGTCATGCAGGATAAAATTATGTCATTTACAGGAAAAATGCGTTATAATTTTAAATCAACATTAATAAAATGATCCAAACTCTGAAGAGCTTGCCATGGTTTTCTTACATGTGGAACTGAAAGGAATGGAAGAGACCATACAGAAATAGAAAGAAGATCAGGGTGAAGAAAGAGAAGCAAGGAGGGAAGAGATCAAAGGAGAATGATAGAGGCTTAAATGTTACCAAGATATGTTGTAGTAATTATAGAAATGTCACAGTGAAACCCATTAGTGCAACTAATATGTACTTGCTTTATGATAGCATTTAACTTGCTAATTAGCTAAACTTAAAACAGGTAGATTACCCAAGATTGAACAGGTGAGTCCCACATAATCATAAAGGTCTTTGAAAGTGGAAAAGGCAGGCGAAAAGCCAATACTGAAGTGGGACAGTGGGAGAATGATTTCCATCAGCCTTTGTGGGCTTCGAAGATGGAGAACATGGCCATAAATCAAGGAATGGATAGCCCTGAGTGTCTGGGGATGGGAAAGGGAATAGATTCTCCCCCATAGCTCCAGAGGGATACAGCTCTACCTATATCTTTATTTTAGTGTAGTGAAACCAACACTACACTCTGTCCTACAGCTAATGATAAATTTGCAGTTTTTCTTTTCGTTTTGGTAGCAATAAAGATTAACACAAAGGCCTCACCTACCTTTCTGGTGGTTGGCAAGCTAACAGACTTGGAGAATCTCAGCTCTACTGAGTTTTTATGTCATAATCTCAAGGCTCCAAAATCCAGAAAAAGTGTAAGTGTCAAAGCACAATCATTTAAGTCTCTTTGAAGCGTGTTTATTACTGTACTACTTGCCCAAAGGACATACTCAAAATAGCTTCACTTAGAGGGTGGAAAAACAGCCCAAGAGAAGCTGCAATACAACATACAATGGCATGGAGAGAAGAAAGGTGTTCAAGGAATCTTGCAGGCTATTACACAATCTAAGAAGTAGCTGAGTGTGCAAACCCAAAATATCCACTATGAAAGGGCACCGCTGCATTGCCTGTGGCAGAGGCGGAACAGAGGATGGGCCGAGTCTCTGATGTTCCATGTCCTGAAACAGCATCTATCCTCCTCTTATGATAGAAACAAACCATGCCCATTCCCCACCTCCTCCTTACTCAACTCCCAAAGGTAGAAAGTGGAGCACTCTAACATCTCTTTGTGGCTAGTCCACTTAAGGATATAGTTGAGCATATAACAACAAAGGAACAGTGATTCTTGGATTTGCTTAAATTGTTACCTAAGGAAAGAGCTCCAAATATCACCCTTTGGTGGTGGATATACAGAGGCATGAAAGTCATTCCCTGAAATGAGGGGATATTTTCTAGATAAGAAAGTTGAAGTTCAACAAAATAAAACACCTTGTTCGAGGACCCACTGTGGCAGAATTGAGCCAGCCTGCAGACATATGAATTCTTGGAAAGCAAACAGACCATGAAAGTAATCATGTGAGAAGTAGACAATGCTTATTTCCATCAAGTGGTCCTTCCTCCAACTTTCAGAATAGCATGTTTACTTTAGTCTGGCATCCAACTCTTGCCCAATGGCTTAGGAATAAGTTTAAGTTGGGAAAAGCCAAAAATGGTGGTCCCTTTTCCTTGTCTGAAACTAATTTAGCTATAATCAAAGTTGAGGCTAATTTTATGAGTATTTAACTTAAAAGGTCCACACAGGTCCTGGTCCATGGAAATCTTAGTATTCTACTGTTATCATAATGTCCTTAGAATTATTGAACAGGTGACATAGTAAAATGTGATTTAACTATACAAATTATGTGACTGGTCCTGAGTACACAACTTTGGTGAATATGACATAGGAGATACTTGTTGGAGGACACAAAGTAAATATTTTTGTTGGGAAGAGGGAACACACACACACACACACACACACACACACACACACACTAAGTACTCCTCTTCTACATGTGATTCCTGGATGTAACCACCCACCTTCTACATTTAATGACAGGAAGAACCATCTGTACTGCATGTTGTATGTTGCCCCCTTATATAAATGAAAGGCAATAATAATATTGACTTTCATTTCTGGAGAGATGGAGTAAATACGTTTTTCCTAATCTTCCCACTAAGTACAATTGAAATCCCTGAATGTTATATATAGAACTAATGCACAAAATGATTTTGAAAATCAAAGAGAAAATCAAATATGTAGGGATTGTGGAGCTGGAGGAATGACATCATGACAAGTTTCTAGTCTTTTATTAGCATCACACGTCTCAGACTGTTAGGCAGAGGAGGCTGTAACCAGGATACTAATGGGCAGAGGTAAAACGTCCCCACGAAAAAAAAACAACAACTGTAGAGCCTGCCCAGAACAAGGAAGGAGCTGCTGAGCAAGGGGGAACATGTTTTGGCAATCACTGTTGTACTCCAGCCAAGTGACACAGAACATGTGGTATCCAAGCCTCTCACGGCACCATTAACAAGGACTAAAAAGGAGTCCCAGGACTGCTGAAGCACACTACCCCAGACTCTCAGCATACCCTCGCCAGGTGGCACCGGAGGAGGCCAAGTACATATCAGAAACCTTCATCCCCATGGACCAGAAGTGACCTTGAACTATCTATGAAGACCACAAGGAAAGCTGGACCTCCAAGCCTACCCAGCAGTAAGGAGGGGCCCGTACATTCCCACACATCAACAGTGGCTAAGCAGGGAAGCTAGACCTTAATATTCTGATAGAAACAAGTTGGCCACTATGTTCCCCAGTGAAAATAGAGGCAGAACCAGGTCAAAATAGAAAGTTTGGGTAAGATTTGGGTTCACCACACAATATGAAAATGTCTAGGTTCCAGTCAAAAAACCACCTAGCTTGCCAACAACCAAAAAGATTTCAAACTGGAAGAAAATAAAAGACAACACCAACATTAAGATGAGAGACATTAAAATGACCTACTAGAAATTTTGAAGCAACCACAATGAAAATACTTCAGTGAGTCATTGTTAATACGTTTAAAACACACAGGAAGAACCATAGCAAAAATACAGAACCAAGAAGAAACGTTAAAACTAGAAAACATGATAAATACTAAAATAAGAAATATAACACAAATACACAGACATAACCCCCAATGAGTGCTTAACAACGGAGGTGATCTGAAAGATAAATCAGTAGGTAGAACATGAAAAATTATCCCATATGAAGAAAACAGAAAGAATGAACAGAGCCTTCCTGTCTTGTGGGACCACAACAACAACAAAAAAAAAAAAACCTCATATTTGAGCCCCAGGTGTTCCAAAGTGAGAGAAGAAAAAGTATGTGAAAAAATACCAGCTGAAATTTTCTCAAACTTGATGGGGCATTGACAGACAATTAATATAAATCAGAGCAAGATCTTTATAAAGAGGAGCAAGTGACACTTTCAGACTGAAGGGCTACAGAAAACCCAGCAGACCCGAGAATTAAGTTTAGTAGTCATTCTAGTTCAAAAAGCTGTCTTCATTCATTTTTCTCTTACTATATCAAAATGCTTGAGACTGAGTAATTAATATTGAATAGTAGATGGGCTGGCATGTAGCTCAGGGGTAATATAGTTGCTTAGTGAGTGTAAAGTATTAAATAGGATAAAAGTATGCAGGATAAAAAGCATAAAAGTTTCTTCAGCTTATTATTCTCAAAGTTGAGAAGCCCAAAATCACAGCAGTAGTACCTGGTGAGGGTCTTCTTGCTTCCATCATAGTGTGACAGGAAATGTCCCAGAGATTGAGAAAATAAATATGTGCACTAGCTCAGGCCTCTCCTCTTCATGTGTGCCACTGACTCCAGCATGAGAGGCCCACTCTGATGACCTCTTCTAATCACTTTCCAAAGGTCTCACCATAAGCACGTGCCTTAGGGGATTGGGTTTCCCAACCATGAAGGTTGGGAGGCACATTCAAGTGGCACTAGGATTCAAGCCAAGAACTCATGGCGAGGCCAGCGGTGAAGAGTTTTCTCAGTACTGCTCAGCTCTGTCCATTACCATCGATGTCTCACATAAACATATTTGATGCGTAGTGTCTGCAGCAAACCCAACTTAAGACAAGTCATTCAAGTCCTTTCTGATAGAAGTGATATTCCATGAACAACACACTAGCATAACCTGCAAGCTTTTTGGAACACTATTGACCTAAGACAGATAGATCTCCACTGATGAGATACAGTTTTATAAGCATTTCCCTAATTTCCTTCTCCTGTGAACCAACCAGGTTAACATGTTACACAAAGTTCTACATATGTATATGAACTGAAATACTAGAAGACAAAACAGGGGAATCATAATAAGTACAGACTAAGACACATGAGTTTTAAATCTCCATCATAAATGTTTGAATTTGTAAGTCACCTCTCTGGCTGCCAGCATTGTCAGGACTGCTGTTGTTGTTTGCTTTCAGGAAACACACTAGAAAATCAGAACCCTGTTCCTGTTGAATATACCATGATTCTATTACTTGTCAATCTGATTAAACATTATTATGTAAGCAAAGCAGAAAACATCCTGACCATGACTAGTGGATAATTAGCACGGGAATATTTTCAATTATAATTGTAATTCTATTTAAGAATTTGGATGAGTTGAGTTTTGTGCCTGCAGCTAATACTGTCACTAGAAACAGTCATAGAACTATAACCTTATAACTCACTTACCTGTTGATGTTCAAAGATATACATGTATAATTTTAATAGTGCCCATTACACACAGACTTCCATTGTAACACTATTTCCACTCAGTCATAATTTTATGAAAAATTCCACTGCTGGCTAAAATTTTCCAGCTTTAATCACACTCTTGAGGCAAACTTTTTCAATTAAACTCCACTTAAGCCAATTTTGAGTTCTTTGACTGAAGGAAAAATATATATGCCAGACTCTTAAACGTATCTGTCAAGGAGGTTCCTTTATAAAATAGTTATTTAATACACTAACATTCACACTTTTCAAAGGGGCTGACCTGCCTTGCATCTTAAATTTCCTAAAGGTAGAGGTAATAGTGCTTTTCTGTGTAAAAGCCCTCTACTTTCTGCCCATTATCTCCTCTGCCATAGAGAATTACAGAAGGCCTATAAAGCAGGTAGCTTGTTTTAAGCTTGTGGGGCCACTTAGCATCTCTGAAACAGATTTCAGTTAATACGCATTAATGCTCCTCTGTACTACCGTGGCAAACTTTTTCCATTTGGGGAATAATGAGGAGAAAGTCATTTGGATTATTGATCCTGTGTGAGTCATGCAGAATGGGGGAAGAACGGGCAATTACCACTGCTTTGAATCACCTCTATTTATTGTTTCTACATTTTATTCTGGAATATAGGACCTCTATTGATTGTGTTATTTCTACAGAGGAAAGCAAACTTTGATTTCGGGCTAGGAACACTTGGAAGGCAATGCCTTGTAGCTTTAGATCCTGCCTGTGTGACCCTCTGGTTTTCTTTTTCTAGTTAATGCTTCTCCTCACTCTGTATGCCTTCATTGAGTTGACCGGGAGCAGGAAGTCTTCCAGAACACAAACAGCCATCTACCGGGGTCAGTCAAGGGCAGGGTAAGAATAAGAATGCTGAATTTCTCATGTCCAGACTATGGTGCCACTTGACAATCAATGGAAATGATCTTCTTATTCCCCTGAGATCTCCTCTCTTTAACTGCATGCATAAGAAAAGATGAGACTTTCCTTACTGCATTTTCACTGCATTTGCCTAAAACTTCCACATTTTGCTTTAGGAAGAACCATGTCAGCAGAGCTCCATCTGGGTGGAAATACTCTTTGGTGGTCATAGTGCTTTGGCCCACTTCTTCCCTGCTAGATCTCAGCTTTATCTCCTCCTTAAGCTTTCCTTGCCTTCTTAGAGTAAAATCACTTTGCTGTCTGGGAAGAGTCACAGGAATCTTAATCCTAGATGTTCTATCCTACCTCCTATTCTTCTAGCAAACTCCTTTGTATCACTTAGATCTTTGTCTTGAATTTTTTTTTGGCTAAGCCTTTACTACATTACTCACTTAGGTCACTTTTAAGTGATGTTTTTTCTGAGACCATTATATACCTTTCTTCCATTGTCCCTATCATTTCTGCAGTTCAACAGTTATTTGTACAGTTTTGCTATTATCAATAATTCTCTCTGTACTAGCTTTGTGAATCACTGGATTCTGTATAGACCCAAAGCTCTTTGTGCATATCAGGCTTAACATACAGTAGGTACTCAGTAATTATTTCTTAGATAAACACTTGAACGAACAGGCACACTTTAGAAATTTCCAAGGGGAAGTGAAAGTCACCAAACCTAGCCAGCTCTGCCAAATGCCTTGGCAACAGAAGAATTTGTCTGGTCTGTTTTATGATGTTGTTCTAACCTTGATTCATAAGACCTGTGAAATGAATAAGTGGACGGAGAGAAAACAGTTAAGAAGAGGACCTGGAAAAATACCCAGTTACGACCTATGCAAAACACCATCTGAGCCTTAAAATTATAAACCTACAAATGGACCTTGGAGATCATTTTTGGGTTTTACGGAAGCAAATGAGATCCAAGATTCCACTGAAGTTATTTGCACATCCCTTTCCTTCTGAATCTTGTTCTTGTCTAGTCTTGCTGTTCACCAAGGGGCCCTTAAGCAGTGAAAACTTGAAGGGAAGATGGAAATTAACAAGAGCAGACACCCCACGGGAGAGAAACAGAGGGGTGAAGCCATACATAGCACCATGGTGCCTACCTACTAGATGTCCCAACAGAAAGCTATCGCTTTTATTTGTAGCTCCTCATCAGCACTTTTGTTCTCCAGACTGTAAAAATCAAGGATGTCAGAAAAAAGAAGAATGTAATATACCATTTATAGGCTGCATAGTTAAATCACTTAACCTCTCCCAACTGTAATGTAGGAATTTTAATTTCTTAAAATTATTGTGGAGATAAAATGTAGTATGATTTACTAAGGAACTGCACATAGCACATAAAAAGTGCTAAGTAGGGGTGGCCATTATTCAACACTGAATATGCATGCATTGAGTGGTTATTATATTCCTAATTGGAAGCTGGGAAAGGTTGTGTTATAATAGGGAAAGAAAACAACTCTAAGAAACAGAGGGAGATTGCTCAGTGAAATAAGCTCTTCCCTGGCAATTGCAAGGGCCTGAGTTTGATCCCCAGTTCTGCAAAAAAAAAAAAAAAAAAAAAAAAAAAAAAAAAAAAAAAAAAAAAAAAAAAAAAAAAAAAAAAAAAAAAAAAAAAAAAAGAAGAAGAAGAAAGAAAGAAAAGAAACAGAAGAATTATAGATCAAGCTGAGAGAGTAAGAAAGTATAGCCATACTAAAGTGAGATTAGGGTTTGATTATTTTTCTTTTTTTTAACTTTTATTTATTTATTTGGTTACAGGGTCTCTATACAGCTCGAACTCAAAGTGTTGCTCCTATCTCAGCCTCCTCAGCACTGTGTTTACAGGCATGCAACACCACACCCAGCCTCTGGGCCAGTACAGTGAGCCTGATCAGCATGTAGCACCAGGGATCAAACCCAGATCCTTGCCAGGCAGGCACCTAGACCGCTGAGCTATCTCCCCAGCCAGGTTTTGGTTATTTTTCAGTAAGCTAATTCAAGAGACCCTCTTGGAGGGTATGACATGCAGAGGACTCAAGGATTCACCCAGAAAATGTGTTCCAGACCAGAATATACTGCGAACACGAAGAATAAGTAGTTGATGTGAGAATATGCTCCTTTTGATTCAATGAGAAGACCATGGAAGCTTTTAAGCAAGAGCAAATCCAAAGTATGTCTTCCAGAGATCACTCTGGCTGCTATGTGAAGAAGAGGTGAGAGGGAGACACGGGTAAGAGAACTTAAAAATTGGTCAGAGTAGAAACAAAGCAAAGATGGATAGGCAGATGGTGGCGCAGACCAGATGAATGGATAGTGGCTAGAATGGGTGGGAGAAAGGGGAATAGATTCAGTCAGGATGTATTTTAGTGTCCGAAGTAACAGAGTGAGCAACAGAAAAGAGGTTGCTGGAAAAAGTATTGAGGGAAAAGAGATTAATCAGGAATTCATCTTAGATTTTCATCTTGAACAACTGACTGGTAATATGCCGCATATTGTGATGAAAAAAAAAAAAAGTAAAAACAAGAAACCCTGAGATTTGGGGGATGTGCTTTTGTTTTTATAAATAGGGAGGCAAGTCTGTAGAAATAAAATAACCCCTTCCTGAAAAGTTTTAATAATATTGAAAGTATGAATTTATCTGAAATGGTGATGTGTAGAGCCCTATAAGGTAAAAGAAATAAATTAGTTCACCTCTGGCAATGCTTCCTATTCTTTAGGAATTGGAGTTACTTTTTTTCTGATAAAAAATCCCAATACATGATATTTATGTCCATTGCCTTTCTTAAAGTATGAAAGTAAACAATGGTACTAAGAAACAAATTTCTTTGTTTCCCCCAAGCCCCATTTAATTATATTTTCTGTCAGACTTTTCCTCTTTTCCTCCCTCCCTCTCACTGTGTGTGTGTGTGTGTATTTCAAAGAAAGCAAAAACAAATTCATAAAAACCCCCATGCTACTACATGCTTTTTTTCAGAGAAATCAGCAAATATCAAAATCAAAGAATTGTGTTTATCTTTTTTAAAAAAGCAGGTGAAATTTTAAGAGATTTTTATTATAAGTGTTAGAGTCCGTGAACAAGTCACTTCTACATCGCTTTATGTTTTTAATGAAGCATAGCTGCCCTGAGTCAACAACGAAAAAGTTACCTGTGCTCTTTGGGTTTTGGTTGGCAGAAGGGGTGGAGGCAGGGCCTTCGTGTCCTTTCCAGATTTAATGGCCCATCAAGTATTGGCCAGGGTGAGACAAACTTTTTCACACTAATCAAGGTGATGCTCATTCGTGCATTTGAATTTCCTGGGCTTTGATTTCCCAGATGCTCTTATTCCCTGCAAAGCCCATTGCTTTATAATTTGTCAGCTTGAGAGCTCTTTCCATAAACTCTTCTAAATTGGCAATGACTTTTGGACAAAAGAAGCATTTTGTATTACAAAATCAACCTTTCCTAAGAACTTGTCTGGGGGCCACATGTCTTGGCCTGGAGTTCTTTTCCACCGAGAGATGCTCAAGCACAGTCCACTCCAGCTTTGATTCACTTTGGGTGGTTTCTTTGTGTTTCTGACATTTTTTTTCCTGTGTCTTGTTTTTCATTTATTACCCTTTATTTTAAAAAAAAAACCTTTTATTTGAAAGACAGGATAATAATACTTGGTATAACCTGATAAGCAGTATGTATTTAGAAGACCAGAATGACAGGCATTCCAAGTGTGACCCTAGTATTACAAATTGCTATCTTCAGTGTAGTTGCTTGGTTCACAGGTATCAATATATATAGTTAGTCAGGATGAGAATCCTACCAATGAACTGCTAGTTTCAAAAACCTTCTGGTGTTTCTCAGGATCATTGCCTTGCCCATCTAGTGCATATAAATGTATGGTTTTGCCCCGTCATGTTTCTTAGCTTTTCTCCTCATTGTCCAGTTTTCAAGTTCTTGCTTTCCTTTTAATTGTGTTGTACCTATCTATTTGTAATTCTTCTTTTGATTTTTTATGCTAAGGAGACTATATGATATTTACACATGTGGGTCTGGTTTATTTCACTTATAAGTATATCTTCAAGTGACGTCCCTTAAATATGAAGGCTTCAAGTTTATCATTCTTTGTAGCTGAGTAATATTCCATTGTATAAAAATGCTACATCTTTTTCAACCATTCCTCATGTGATAGGCATCTTGGTTGTTTCCAAGATCTGTCTATCACAAATTGTGCTGCTGTACACATAAGTTCACATACATCACTATGATATGATGTTTTCAGTTCCTCCAGGAAAATTCCCAATAGGGGGATAGCTGGCTTGGATGTGATTTCCAGTCCTAGTTTCTTAAGGAGTCTCCACGCTGATTTCCATAATGATTCCTGACAAAAAGGGAAAGTGCTATATAAGAGAACTGCATGCATGAAATGGGATGGTAATCAGCCTTGTAAACCTCAGGACAAGTGTGTCACTTTGATTTGAAACCAATGCCAAAACCATTGACATTAGTGATGGAAAATAAACAGGGGATGTGCAGGAATAGCAGGGAAGGACCACAGGTCTTAGGTTTATTCCCACTGTTGTCTTTAGCAAGATGTGTAGCCTTGTGCAAGTCATCTGTTAGGCTTCGTCTCCCGACCTTCAAATGCTGGGCTGGGGCCATTATCTCTTTCAGCTTGGAGACAGCAGGAGCAGTCCTGGAGCCCTGCATATATCACTGGGTGGGGAACCATTAGATACTGGATTTTGCACTTCTTCATCTCCTTATAGAGAAACCAAGTAAAGGAGCAGAGACTGGGTCCTGTAGAGGCTCTAATGGAGGATTTCACCTTTCCCTGAAGGTTTCCACTGGGGTATTTGAGTTGAAGCCAGGACAGGTGGCAGCCTCGGGGAAAGGGTGATTAGTGGAGCGTGATGAGACACCTGCGGGGTGAGGTGTTTACTTTGTCCTTCTAGAGAGGAGGAGAATGAACAGATGGAGGTGTAAACCTCCACAAACGTTTGATTAACTTAACCTTGAATGTGCAGAGAAGCAGAAGCTTAAACTCTTGTGATTAAAAACTTCATTTATTATTGATTTTTTTTTTTTAGAAAAGGGTAGATCCTCAAAACAGATGAACTGTAGTGTTCCCCTGAGTTGAAAATCGCTCATAGTTTTTTGAAATGCACAAACAAAGTCAGAGAATAAAATTCAGAGAGGAGGTTTTCCCATTGGGGCTTTTTGAAATGGAAATTAATGATCGGTATTTTCTCGGTGAAACATTTTTCCCATGGAGTTCAGAATGGTTTGGTAATTATATTTCCTTCTTCATAACAGTGTCAGCAGCCACCAGTGCCCTGGAAATATTTGGACAAGAGAAACTCAATTAGTAGTTATCAAATGTCTTAAACCAGGGTATGGGCTTCCTGTTCCTTTTTGATCCTATTATTTTTTATTCTTTCTTTTTTAGTAAACATCTTTTGAATATGAAAGATGTGCCACACATGGTTACGTGATGGGAACAGAGTGACAAACGCCTAATTCTCAGTTCTCGCTTTTATGTAAATGTGAATTCCTTTTGTATATTCTTAAGCGTTTAAAGTATTTTATGTATTTTTAAGTACTTTATTACGTATTTTAAGTTTTTCCACAAAGTGGAACGCAGCTGATTCCCTGTGCTCATGCATGGAAGGCTCCAGCCTACTTCGCCATTTTCCCCACACATACGCAAGCGCCCTTACACATGCACAAATGCAATGTTCACTCTTTCAGTTCTCATGCCCATTCATGCTGCCCATTATTCTTATTCCACCATTTCTATACATGTCACCCAAATTGGAGGTCTCACTGAAACGAGAGGAGTGCTTTGGAAATGAATCCAACTTGATTCTATCTTTCTCGGATTCTACATCCTCCTGTCCACAGTGTAATCAATTATTTTTCTAGGTCCCCATGTTTGTTTGTTTGTCTGTTTTTCTCATGTGTTCTGTGCTAATTTCATCATCACATATCCTACAGTTGTTAAAAAGCTGAATCATATTGTTTATTTTCCAGAGCCCTTGCCCAGTGCTAGTTGCAAGGCAGGTTTTCAGGCACTGCCTCAATTGGTTAGATATTCCTCAACAATAAAAATAAACTAGGGTGGGGGATATAGTTCAATGGCATAAGCACCTGCCTGGCAAGGTCAAGGGCCTCAGTTTGATCCCCTGGTACCAAAAAGAGCTACTATACTGATGGCAGAAGTTTAGAGTATGTCTTCATACATGTGACATGCCTTGATATGATACACTTATTTGAATTTTAAGTTTTGGGTTCTTGATTTTTCTTTTTTTGTATCTTAGGGAAGGGTCTATAGGGTGTTCAGAGTCTCACTACTACATCATGCTCCCAGTGATCTGCCTCTTTCCAGCCTCCCAAGAGCTGGAATTCCATGCATGCACCACCATGGCCAGTCTCAATTTCCATCTCAGCATGCCCTGGGGGCAGCGCCAGCAAGGCAGGCCCAGGGATTGAACCCATGGCCCCTGTGCCTGATTGGAGGTGCTTTAATCCACTAAGCTATTTGGCCAGCCCTTAACTTTTAAGTTTTTGACCTCTCCTTTAGCTCTATAACTACTAAAAGCACAAAATAGCAAAGTACTTAACACTTTAAAATGCCCAAAATATTTAAATGCAACTTACTCCCTTTCTAACTGTTATTCAACATAAGTTATTTTAAAGTCCTTTCTCTGCTGCTCTGTACTGCCACCCACACAATAAATCAAGAAATAATATGAGAGTATCTATCTGAATTTTCTTTTTACTCTTTTGTCCTATTACATCAGGCCTTACCTATGTAATGCCTTTTATAATAGGCTATGTTGAGAGAGAGATGACAATTTTATAAAACAACTTGATATCTACTAGGACACAATTCCCTCATTGCTTTTTCTTTGAGGATATCTTGACTATTTTTTGTTTCCTACATCTCCCAATGACTTTAGGGCTAAGGTGGAAACATAATTTCGATTCCAAACAGGAAATCTTCTACTTTAACAAGGATTGTACTAAATATAAATTTGGAGATTGCTGTGCTGTCTCCTATCTTACAGGATATATCCTACTATATAACAGCCAATGTGGGTAAAAAGAAACCCTTATGCACTGCTGGTGGGCATGTAGTCTGATTCAACCACTATGGAAATCAGTTTGGAGACTCTTTAAAAAACTAGGACTGGAAATCCCACTCAAGCCAGCTATCCCAATACTGGGAATTTCCCCAGAGGAACTGAAAATATAGTATCATAGTGATATATGTGCACCTATGATCATAGTAGCACAATTTGTGATAGCTAGATCTTGGAAACAATCAAAATACCTGTCACCTGAGAATGGATGAAAAAGATGTGGTATTCTTATACAATGGAGTATTATTCACCTATATAGAATGATAAACTCAAAGCGTATATATTTAAGTGGAGGCCACTAGAAGATATAGTCATAAGTGAAATAAACCCGATCCATATGTGTAAATATCACATAACCTCCTCAATGTAAGAACCCAAAAGGAGAAATAAAAATAGAAAGTTATAACACAATTAAAAGAAAGTGAGAACTTAAGGATTAAACAATGAAGGGAGGGCAAGGAGAAAAGCTAGGAAACATGACAGGGGCAAAGCCATACATTTATATATACAAGATGGTTAAGGTAATGATCCTGAGAATATTCAGCAGGTTTTTGAAACTTTCAGCTCATTGGTAGGATTCTCACCCTAACCATATATACTGATACCTGTGAACTAAGCAACTACACTGAAGATAGCAACAGGTAATACTAGGGTCACTCTTGGAATGCCTGTCATTCTGGTCTTCTAAATGTGTACTATTTGTCATATTATACCAATAACTGCTATACTGCCTCTCAAGTAAATGTTTGTCTTAGAAAAAAAGAGTAATAAATGAAAATAAGAGACAACAAAACAATTTTCACAAAACTGTCCTGCTACAATGCTGTATATGATTAGATTTCTAAATTTCTGTATAAAATTGCATAATTGTTTATTCATGTTTTTTAATATCATTTTTTATTTTCTTATTTTTTCTTCACATTCTGTAGGGATTTAAAGTTTAACATATCAACATTTGATGGAAAATACCTGTTCCATATTATGTCTATGATTCAGACAGATAGTGAGGTTAAGCTCAACTGCCTATGTTATAGGGTAATGCTATCACGAAGCTTCTCTTCTGGAGAGTTAACAACTGAAGTTTCCAGACCAGAAATTATAGAAAAAGAAGGGCTGTAATGGCAGCCAAGATCTTGGCCCAGGCCTTTCAAGGTCAGTGAATACTCAGGACATAGGAGAACCTGTATTACAATATCCTGTAATCTAGTTGCATCCCAAATTTTCTGATCAAGGAGATCATGAGACCACAGAGGAAAGTGATCAATGAGGTAGAGTGTGCCTACGGAGAGAAAATATTCTCTCAGGCTTTCACAGAGAGAAAATTGGTCAAGTAAGGGCCAGGAGTCATCCACATGGCTGACACTGACAAAGGATCTACAAACTGACACAGGGTTTCAGGGTAAATTCTGAGGATACTTGACTGATCTAGTCAGATACAAAAGTTACATTTCTTGTTGTATCGGTCTTGCTTTATCTTGGTCTTAACCATCCCACAGAAAAGTATACATACAAGATATAAAAAGTAAAGCCATATTTATATGCTGAGCTGTAAAAGGTTCAAGTCAGCAACTTGTGACATTGCCAGTCCTATGGAAAATCCACTACTATTATGGACCACTGGACTACATTGGATTATTTTGCTAAATTCACATGCCTACAATATTTAAATGACAAGAGAATACCCATTTCTGACAAAACTAATCAAAAAATGGGATACAAATGGAGGCCCAGTTTGTATATGTATGTACATACAAAATAGTTAAGATATATATACAGCTTCTTTCTCTTAATTCAATGAGAAGAAAGATTTGTACTAGTAAGTTTGGAGAGGATATCATGTCTGCATCTTGCACTACGAATAACCACTAAGAAGACAACAATATGCGATGTATTAATTATCGAAAATTGCCTCATTGCTATTTGTTCCCCAACAAAATTAATTTTTTTTTAATTTTTATTTTTGTTTCATTGAAGTCCAAATATCAATGAGATAGTTTTAAGATACCTTGACAAGATTGATTTGATAAATTAATACATTGCAAACTGTTTCCATAATGTTTTAGTATCATAGAAGGTGCATACATGATATTATACTTACAGACATTATTACACCTTATGTCCCTTATCAGTAAATAAAGAGGGTATAACTCTTTGCATATCTTATTTTTTATACCTGAATTATATCAAAGATTCAATAATTAATACATTCTACCTTGTTATTTTCCTAGTGGTTGTCCATAGGACTAGAAGCTGACATAATATCCTGTCCAACCACCATTAGTGCAAATCTTGCTCTCATAGAATTATGTAGAAGCATAACGTTACCTATCCCAACTGTACTGTCCATACAAACACATCATGATTCTTCCATTCTATACCCCTTCCTTTGTCTACACCTGTCAAAGATGGGCACTCCATTGTCATTCATCTAACTTAGGTGCTTGAGCTCGATGACACAATCCAAGACAGTCCAGCATTCCACAACAATAGTGAGTTACCTGAAGAAGTTGTCAATTTTAGCCACTTACAGCTCAACTTATTATTATGGCCCTGCATTGTGTACCTCATTTTTATATTTTTCTGCTGGATGGTTAAGACCTAGACAGAGCAAGACTTATATACCAACACATGTACTTTATGTTTCTTAAGAGGTCAGTGAAGTCCCCTCAGGGTTTATCTTGTAGTTCTCTACCTTATTCTGTAGATCCTTTGTCTGTGACATCCATGTGGATGAGTCACGGCTAATGCTTGACCAGTTTGCTCTCTGTGAGAGCCTGAGAGAAAATTTTCTCTCCATATGACTCTCCCCAGGCACAGTATAGAACTTCAATCTCTTTCCTCTGTGGCTCCATAATCTCCTTGTTCAGAAAATTTGGAGCTCAACTGAGTTTCATGATGTTGCAGTACAGGTTCTCCTATGTCTTGAGTCTTTGCTGACTTTGAAAGACAAGGGCCAAAATGTTGGCTGGCCTTGTGGCTCTTCTATTTCTCCAACTCTGATTTGTGAAATTAGGTTGTTAACCATCCAGAAGAAAAGCTGATTAGTATCCTGCAGCATATGCCATTCACTTTGCCTTATCGGACTCAATTGATTTTAGTTGTTGTTCTACATTTCCATTTGTATTTCTGCTTTTCGCTTCTTGTACTAGGGAGACTATACAATATTTACACATGTGTGTCTGGTTTATTTCACTTATGAGTATATGTTCAAGTGGTATCACTTCAGTATAAATGCTTCAAAATTATCATTCTTAGCAGCTGAGTAATACTCCATTATATAGAAATACCACATCTGAGGATCAGTGGAATAGAATAGAAGATGCAGAGGCATATACAATCACACTCAGCCATCTGATCTTCAACAAAGGGGCTAAACAAGCTCACTGGAAGAAAGATAGCCTCTTTAACAAATGGTGCTGGAAAATATGGCTTTCTGCATGCCGAAAACTAAAACTTGACCCAGCTCTATCACCATGCACTAAGTTAAAGTCAAAATAGATTAAAGATCTGAACATTAAAACAGAAACACTTAATCTTCTGGAAGAGAAATTAGGAGGAACTCTTGAAGATATAGGGGTAGGTAAAGTGTTCATGAACAAACATATATTCTCACAGGAAGCACTTGAAAGAATCAACAACTGGGATCAACTCTTCTTAAGGAGCTTCTGCAGGTCAAAAGAAATTGCCAACAGAGTGAAAAGACAACCCACAAATTTTGAAAAAATCCTAACTAATAAGCAATGAGACAGAGGTCTACTGTCTCGAATTTATAAAGAACTAAGATATAACAGGGCCCTCAAATTAAAAGACCCAATTCAGAAATGGGCATCTGAGATGAATACACACTTCTCAGAGGACGAAATTAAAGAAGCCAATAAATATATGAAAAAATGCTCCACATCGCTAGCATTCGTGAAATGCAAATAAAAGCACTGAGATACCATCTCAATCCAGAAAGAATGGCTATCATAAGAAAATCAACCAACAACAAATGTTGGAGTGGTTGTAGGGAAAAGGGAACACTTTTCCACTGCTGGTGGGAATGTAGACTGGTACAACCATTGTGGAGGTCAGTGTGGAGACTCCTCAAAAGAGTAGGAATTCAAATCCCATTTAAGCCGGCTATACCCCTACTGGGAATTTTCCCAAAGGAACGGAAAACATTCTATCATATATCAATATGTGTACCTATGTTCATAGCAGCACAATGTGTGATAGTCAAATCTTGGAAACAACCAAGATGTCCATCACATGAGGAATGGTTGAAAAAAAAAACTTAATTTAAAAAAGGTCAGCAAAGACTCATGACATAGGAGAACCTGTATTGCAACATCATGAAACTCAGTTGAGCCCCAAATTGTCTGAACAAGGAGGTAATAGAGCCACAGAGGAAAGAGATCGAAGTTCTATACTGTGCCTGGGGAGAGTCACATGGAGAGAAAACTTTCTCTCAGGCTCTCACAGAGAGCAAACTGCTCAAGCATTGTCCATGACTCATCCACATGGATGACACAGACAAAGGATCTACAGAATAAGGTACAGGACTACAAGATAAACCCTGAAGGGACTTCACTGACCTCATCAGAAGCAAAAACTACATGTTTTGGTATATAGGTCTTGCTCTATCTAGGTCTTAACCATCCAGCAGAAAAGTATAAAAATGAGGTATGCAATGCGGGGCCATAATAATAAGTTGAGTAGTAAATGGCTACGATTGACAACTTCTTCAGATAACTCACTATTGTTGTGGAATGCTGGACTGCCTTGGATTGTGTCATTGAGATCAGGCACTAAAAATGGTTGAATGACAGTGAAGTGCCCATCTTTGACAGGTGTAGACAAGGAAGGGGTATAGAAAGGAACAATCATGGTGTGTGTGTATGGACAGTACAGTTGGGATAGACACACCGTGCTTCTACCTAACTCTATGAGAGGCAAGATTTGCACTAATGGTGGCTGGACAAGATATTATGTCAGCTTCTAGTACTATGGACAATGACAAGGAAAATAACAAGGTAGAAAGTACTAATTATCAATTCTTTGATATAATTCAAGTATAAAAAATAAGATACATGAACAGCTACACTCTCTTAATTTACTTATAAGAGACATGTGCTACAATAATGTCTGTAAGTATAATACCATGTATGCACCTTACACAATACCAAAACATTATGAAAACTGTTTGCAATGTATTAATTTATTGAATCCGTTCTATTAAGGTGTCTTAAAACTGTCTCATTGATATTTGTACTTCAATAAATTAAAAAATAAATAAAGAAAAAGAAAAAGAAAAAAGAAAAACTTTTTTTTAAAAAAAGTTATCTTGTACAAACAATCTTTATTCAACTAATCTATATATTCCAAGTCAGCTCTCTATCCAACTCAGTACCTGGCACAACCCTCTCCTTATCAGTTTCATAACTACTATCCTCAGTCTAGTTTAGTACATATGTATAAGTCACTGACTCACTGCTTCTTTGCTTCTTCACTTCAAGAAGAGGACTCTCATGCTCCATAAAATTTGAATTAAGTCAATGTGTATGCTTTTCCCCCCTTAATGTGTTTTTGTGTCACTTTAATTCTCAGTCCCAGACAGGACTCTAAGAGGATGGCAGTGGAGTTTCCTTGCACCCACATTGTCAGCTTTCCATCTGTCTTAGTTGCTTTTTACACGATGCTGGGACAAATACCCGACGCTCAAAATGAAGGAAGGAAAGGTTTATTTAGCTCACAGTTACTGGAGGGTTCAGTCCATATTCTGCTGGCTCCAAGGCAAATAATAGCAGTTCACTGAGATCAGAGCTCCTCCAAAGCAGTGTAGCTGCGAAGGTCAAGCTCCACTGAAGACTGGGACTTCTCAACGGAAGCCCGGCAGGGAGGCGGAAAACCAGGCAGGGTCACAGGAATCCCTTCTCAATTCCTGGGCCTGCCCACCTGCAGGGCTGGGTCCCCATGCTGAGAACTGTGTGAGCTGATTCACCCAGGTTGACACAATATATCAACTAACACAGCATCACTGTATCAAACACCTGAGATGCTCAAGTTATAAAGAAGCAGGGTGTGTTCTGGCTCACAGTTTTGAAAGTTTAAGTCTCTGATTGATTGACCCCATGGCTTTTGGTTCTGTGATGAGGTAGTATGTCATGGTGGAAATACATGGTAGGTAGAAAAAAGACCCTTGTGTCATGACCAGAATGTTAAAGAATAGGGAAAAAAAGATTCCAGTTGTCCCTTCAAGGCACACTCCCAGCAACAAGAGCACCTCCCACTAGGTTCCCCCTCTCAAAGGTTCCACCACCTCCCAATCACACCAAGGAAGGACCAAGTCTTTATCAACATATGGGCCTCTGGGCTATTACTCCAGGTCCAAACCACAGCACCCTCTGTTACCAAAGTTTCAGAAAAATGTGAAACAATATGTAAAAGTTTCATAACTCCTAGAGATGGATGAGTCTCTTTCCTGGTTGGTACCATCAGTTTTCAACTTTCAATTGATTAACCTATTTCTCCATCACTCACTGGATGTCCTGGATCTTCTGTTACCCTCACCATCACCTGAGAATACTGCTTAGCTAAATACCATTTCTAATTCAAGTCACCATGACTTTGGCCATCTTTATTGCCCTGGAAACTAACAACCTCTCATAGTCACCCCACCACTGGACTCAATTTTCATTAAAAAAAACCCTCCCTTTCACATCCCAGTTTCTTTCTCTCAGCAAGCAAAATGATTAATTTTTGTCTCCATGTTTAGACATAGAAAGGGAGTTGTAGAACAGCTCAAGCTATTGACATTCACCCAAGTAAGTGCTATTATATTTTAACTGTTCTTTCTTCCTGATAGCTTTATGATGTGGTGTTAAGAACCATGAAATCTCAACTCTTGGCTATTGATGAAGCTTCATTAGCTTTATTCATTGCTAGATTGGCTTTACCTTTTTGTCTGTCCATATGCAACAAGGAAAGAAGACGTAAGTTTCAGTTTTACTCTAACGTCTGCTTGTTTTCAATTCAGTAGAATACTGTAGAAACTGTAGATGAGTAAGTACTACCATACACTTTAGTCAAATGTCTATCTTATACTATGAGCAGAATAAGTTTTCTTTTTTATTTATTGCTTTTTTTAGAAACAAATATTAATAGGATAGTTTCAAAGCTGATTAGTAGGACAGTTTCAATAATTAATACATTGAATATTGTTATCTTCGTAGTGGTTATCCATAACATAAGAAGCAGACAGGATACCCTATCCGAACGCCATTAGTGCAAATCTTTCTTATCATTGAGTTAAGTGAAAGTAGCTGTATATCTATCCTAACCATTCTGTATATACAAATGCAAAATGGTCCTTCCCTTGTTTTGTTCAGGCCTGTCAGAGATGGGTATTCCAATGACATCTAAATACTATAGGTGCATGAATTCAGCGAAACAATCCAACACAGTTCAGAAGTCCACAATAGTAGTGGGTTATCCACAGAAGTTGTTGACTAGAGCCCTTCACAGCTCAATATATTAATATGGATTTACTTTATATACCTTGTTTTTATACTTTTCTGCTGGATAGTTAGGACTGAGGTAAAGCAAGACCTATATAACAAGAAATGTAACTTTTGTATCTGATAAGGTCAGTCAAGTCCCTTCAGGGTTTGTCCTGTAACCCTACACAGCACTTTGTAGATCTGTTGCCAGTGTCAGCCAGGTGATGAGTCACGGCCATTAATTGACCAATTTGCTGTCTGTGAAAGCCTAAGAGAATGTTTTCTCCCCATGTGACTCTCCTTAGGCACACTGTACACCATCGATCACATTCCTCTGTGGCTCCATAATCTCCTTGATCAGTAATTTTGGGGCACAACTGAGTTACAGTACAGGTTCTCCTATGTCCTGAGTCTTCACTGTCCTTGAAAGGCTAGGGCCAAAATGTTGGCTGACCTTGCAGCCCTTCCTTTTCTCCAATTTTTGATCTGCAAACTTAGGTTGTTAACCCTCCAGAAGAGAAACTTTTTATTTATTAGCCTGCAACATATGCAGTTCAGATTACCCTCACTATCTGTCAAAACATCAAACATCATAGGCATAACATGGAACAGGTATCTTCTGTCAAGTACTGATATGTTAAACTCTTGGTCCTTACAGAATATGAAGAAAAAAAATATGAAGGAACACTTACAAATATATACACTGAAGTTTAGAAATCTAACCAGATACAGAATTGCAGCAGGACAGTCTTGTGACATTTTTTTCTTATGTCTATTTTTATTACCCTTTATTTAAAAAAACTTTTATTTGAAAGACAGTATAGCAACAATTGGTATAAAAATATGGAATGCTTCATGGATTTGCGTGTCATCCTTGCACAGGGGCCATACTAATCTTCTCTGTATCATTCCAATCTTAATATATGTGCTGCCAAAGCGAGCACTGTTTTCTTTTTATGTACAAAAAAGAGAAAATTAAACAACCTCATATATATTCCATTTTGAAGTTACAGGCATAAAATTTAAAGATTCAGTAGTTTTAGGTGTCTCCTTAAGCAACATCCCATTAATAAGACAAGATTGAAGCTCTCACACTGACAGAAGCTCTAACAAAGCTCCTTATTGGACTTTAAAGATTTAAACACAAGGTGTAATATTATTGAACTAATTAATTATTGTTTTAATGAAGCTACTAAAAAGATGAATTCTTATTGGTTTTTGTAATGAGAAAAATGACTAATAACCCTTTATTAAAAATCATGGATTCAAAAAAGCCATTATCTACAAAAATGCAACTAATAAATACAACATATATTTTTCATGGTAAAGTTTGCAAGACTCAACATGCCCTCACTTTATGTATTTACCCAATGCCAGTCAATGAATTTCTATTTTGATACTTTTAAGATAGTTTTTAAAAACAGTTTTAAGTCCACAAGTACAACTGAATGGAAAATACAGATGTAACCCACGTATTCTTCCCCAGACACATGCCAGCTTCTTGTCAGAGTGGTGCATGTGTGACAATTGACGTTCTTCCAGTGACTCAGTACTTCATTCATCAGCCAAGGTCCATCGTTCATATCAGAGCTTACTTCTGTTGTTGCCTATCTTACAGTTTACAAAGGAATTAGACAAAGAAATTCGTCTAAAGGATTTGGACAAAGGAATGATGACACAGTCCCACTATTGTGTTATCATACAAAACAGTCTTCTTTTATTGAATCTGTACCATTTGATATCAAATTAAATATTATATAATCAATCAATTACTGGCACTGTTCATCATATAAAATGTTTTTAGTTTTATTTTTTAGGTCAGGGTCTCACTATGTAGATTAGACCCATAGTGATCCACCTGTGTTCAGCCTCCCAAGCACCGGGATTGCAGCCCATGCCACCACACCCAGTCTCAGTCACCATCTCAGGATGTCCCCGTGTGGGGCAGCACAGCACACTGGGGATCAAACCCCGGCTGCTATGTCTGCCTAAGCAAGTGCTTTCATCCACTGCGCTATTTGGCCGGCCTTTTATCACAGAAATTCTTATTCAATTGTTCTGTCTTGCAACTTTCATAAGGTGATCCACCCAGAACATAGTACCACGCAGTTATCACAATTTAAAATTAATCTTTGTATATCATTACTTTTGGTAAACTGAAACCCCTCTGTTCTTCACTTCTTCATTACTGATGGAATGACTGCTGCCATTAGCTCCTGGTTCTCTTCTCTATACAGGACTACTAGGACTAACGACCCTTTCGTTGGATGAGCCATATGACTGATTGTGTCCAGGCCTGTGAGCCCTAGGGCAGGTATAATGGCCAAGCTATGGTTTGTAATAATGAATTTGTGGTCCTCTCAAGATCTCTTTTATCTGCCAGAATGCTTGTCAACACCTAAGACAGACAGAGTCTACTTTGGCTTCGATCTCATTGCAAGAAAAAAAAAAAAAAAAAAAGATTCAGTCTGCAACAGACACACATTGGCAATGAAATTTCAACATCTTAAGCAGCTGGGTTGGGAATCCAGGAATGGCACTGTTCATCATATAATGATGGTGTCCATGCTATACCTCAGGCCAGTTTGTGTAATATACTTCCAAATCACTGACTTTTTGAAACCTATCTGGTATTGTTTTCTTTCTTTGGAGTTTTGGTTGGAAATGCATTGAATTTGAAGATTCATTTTGAAAGAATTGTATGTAGTACTCAGTCTTCCTATCCAAGAGTGTGTTGCAAATCTTCATACACTCATATCTTTATCATTCTAAACAAAATTGTATAGATTACATAAAAAAATAATTTAAGAGCCTGGAATGTGTTGTTATTTCCTAACTATATATGTTCACAGTATGTAAGGATTTTGATTATCTTCCACCTAGCCAACCTGCCGGATTTTCCAAATAGTTTTTCTTTCCATTTGTCTTATTTATTTATTTATTTGATACAGGGTCTTCCTACACAGTTCAGACTCAGAGTAATTCTCCTGTCTCAGCCTCCCCAGCACTGGGATTACAGGTATGCACTACCTAGGGGCAAGGCCATCATGGTGCAGTTGGGGTACTAGGCCAGCACAGCATGAGGTACGGGGGCGAACCCAGGTCCTTGCCCTTGCCAGGCAGGCACTCAAATTGCTGAGCTATATCAGCCCTTTTTAATAGTTTTAGGACCTTAAACTAGAGGTTCTTAAAATTGTGAGGTCAAAAATGTCTCATTTTTAGTAATGGTAATTTTTTCCATTCTTCCTACTAATACCCACTTCTGTTTCATATGTTGGGTTGGATGGCAATTTCAGAGTAAGACTGATAATATCTTTGATGCAGAGTTTTTTCTTATTCTATACAGGAGATTGGCAAGGTTTCCCTATAAAGATACAGACAGTAAATTAATTTGGTGAAACACCCCACCTCTACCACAACTTCTAACTCTGCCACTGCAATGCAAAAGAATCCATTTAAATTTTAAAAATGAGCACAGCTGAGTTTGTCTCACATACCATAGCTTCCTATGTCCTGCCCTATTTTAATGACTAAGCATTGCATTTTCCACTATTGCTGTGATGTTCATTATTGATTTCTTTCTTATTTCAATTCAACATTGTAAAAAGTTTCTTCCTTTTTTTTTCTTTTCCTAACTTCTTATTTCATAAATAAGGAGTGGTGCCTAGGTATTCATTATCTATTGCTTCCAGAAGAGGCCACAAGTCCACACATGAGTAGGGTCAAAGATGTTACTTTGGTTGGAAAGGATTATGAGTCATAAGCCAACAGTCACCCAGGAATTCTAGCTTGCACTAGCTTGCAGCTAAAGAAGTATCAAACAAGTGACAAGTACTGGGACAAAATTTTTGTGTTAAAATATCTAGAGTACTAAATTTGTGACATTTTAAGGTAGCCAAGAACCAACACATGACTGCATTCTAAGATATCCCTAGAAAATGTTATATTTATAGTTTCTAAAAATATAAAAGGGGGCTGGGGAGATGGCTTAATGGAATAAGTGCTTCCCTCGCAAGCACAAGGACCTGCATTCAATGCCTGGTTCCACAAAAAAAGAAACAATTAAACAGATCTTAAGTGTCTGTAATAAATTTTGCTTAGTAATAATATGTTACTTTTTATGTATTCCTGAATTTTAATTTTGTAAAGAGAATAAAAATAGTAAAAAAAAAAGAAGAAAACATTAGAAACCATACAGAATTTCAGTAAACAAAATGATAGGAATTCAGCAATTGTCGTTACCATATATTGTTGTTATCAAATTAGTTGTTCAGATTACCAGATGCATGAAGAAAAATTGGTCAAGAAATTTAAAAAAATTAAGCATTAACTGTTACTTTCAATAGACTAGAAGAAATCTACAGTATAATTATCCAAGCTACCATATATATTTCTCTTCCTTTTCGCAGGTATTCCTCCCTTTTGAACAATATATATATATATATATATATATATATATATATATATATATATATATATAATTTATGTATTTGGTGTAGGCTCTCACTATGCAGCTTAGACTAGAAGTGATCCTCCTGTTTTCAGCCTCTGCAGTGCTGGGATTACGGGCATGCTCCACCACGCCCAGATTCACTCACCATCTCAGCACGCTTCAGGAGCAGGGCAGGTGTGACATGTGGGATGGAGATCTAACCCTGGTCCTTACACTTGCCAAAGCAGGGATGTAGGCCTCTGACCTATCTCACCAGCCCTTGAACAGTATATTTTTATTCCTGGATTTTATCAAACTTCGTTTTCTGTATTAATTGGACACTGACAGTGCTACAAGTCAGGAATGCAATGGTCAGCAAAATAATTTTTTTTCACCAAACTCATATTCTAGTTTGAGGACACTATAATAAATACTTAAATTATGTCAGATGAAAGACAGTAAAGCAGAGATAAAAAGGGACAAGCTAGTGTACCCTGGTGGAGTAACTAACTGTCCATTTGTAACTCTTTGCAGAACAGAATCAGCATCGTGCTGCATGTGGAAGAACCATCTGAAGATTGTTGCCAGCAGCAAAGAAAGAAAACCAAGGGAAAGATAGTGTCTTGTTGGTTCTCCTGGAGAAACTTATAGCACTCGTTCTCCTGACATGAACTCAGTTGTTCTCATCTTTGGAGGAATTCAAGACTTTACTATTGCTGAAGATGTCTGCTATTTTTTTTTCCAGAAGAGCATTTGATGGACCTTACTTTAAGCATCACTTCCTGGCTCCAGTGCAGATCCCCCAGCCTGCTAGCATCTATCTTTCATCCCATGGACACAGGCCTTCTAGCCCCACCTGCCACTGACCCTTGGGTCTTCCCAGTGCAGATCCCCATGAAACAGACTTACATGAGGTGCTTTGGTGGGCTCTTGGCCTAAAGCTGGACTTGTGGAGAACACTTCCATGGACTGTAGGTTCTCAGCTGGACTCATTCAGGACACCAGCATAGGATCCAGGCCCCCAGCTGGATTCTTTTGGTTTCTATTGTGCAGACAGATCTCCTTTACTCTCTTGCATTTGGCTCTTTAGGTGAATATTATAAAATAATCCTACAAATTCAGTGTCTTGTGTTAAATCTTCTTTCATGTAAACCCTGATTCTACCAGGTACTATGTGAAAAATGAGATTCAAAGAAGGACTCTCAGACCAGGTCATACTTAAACAGAGAATTTATGGAAGTAAGATATGGTTTAATAAACTAAATCTTCAAGTGTAAGTAGCATACAAAAGAGTAAGAAATGGAAGAACCAGGGTACAGTGGGAGCACACAGCTGAAACCCCCAATGTGATCCTCAGAGGAAGAAAGCAATGTTTTCTGGGAATGAGCAATGTTTAGCCCAAGGCTTCAAATTAATAGCTTCTGTTTAACAAACAAAACAACTAACAGAGTAAAGATATAACTCACAGAATGTGAAAACAAATTTTTGCTAGGTATTCCTCAGACAGAGAACTAATATCTAGAATCTCAAAACAACAGACCCTCTAAATTAACCCACCCAAGAAATGGGCACATGAAATGAATAGACACATAGACACTTCTCAGAGGAAGAGTACGAATGGATAAAAATACATGGAAAAAAAATTCAACATCTCTGGTCAATAGAGAATTTTTTTTTGTCAGAACCAAGGATCAAACTCAGGCCCTTGTGCTTGCCAGGGAAGCACTTATTCCACTGAGACACCTCCCCAGCCCCCTCATTAGAGAAATATTTAATTCTTTATTTGAAAACACTGAGATTCCACCTTATTGCAGAAAGAATGTCCATAACCAACAAATCAGGTAATAACAAGTACTAAAAAAACTGGGAAAAAAGCAACTTTTGTACATTGTTAGTGAGAATATCCACTAGTAAAAACACTATGGAAATCAATATGAAGATTCTGAATCAACTAAAACCAGAAATTTGATTTGACTCAGCTATCTCTCTTCTAATTATTTTCCAAAGAGAATTAAATACATTATATTACAGTGATATATGTACACCCATGTTTGTATGAGCACAACTGATAATAGCTAAATCTTGGAAATCACCTATATGTCCATAGACAGATGGATAGATGAAGTATAAAATATAAACTTGAGTTATTTTTGGGAACATGGATGCCATTTGAGATCATAATGCATTCCACTGAGATGGCTCAGTGGAATAAGTGCTTCGCTGGCAAGAGCAAGGGCCTGAGTTCAATCCCCAGTTCCACAAAAAAAAAAAGAAGAGATTGTAATATAAAGTCAAATAAATCAGACACAAAGGCTTAGATATCATGTTTTCTCTTACATTAGTAACCAAAAAAATAAAGGCCAAAATGGAACATAGATAAACAGTAGGAAATTGGGATACAAACCTTTTTCAAAAGTGGTAGAGACCTAGAGATGAAGGGAGAAGGCCAAGGGAAAGGAAGTGAGGAAAAGGAAGTAAAAAAAAAGGAATTCAGGTGCTATGCTCATGTACCAATTTCTCTTGATGAATGCATGTATTATGTACTGCAAACAAGTACTAATAAAAATAAAAATTGATACATCTCACTCCAGAAAGAATGGCTGTCATCAAGAACTTAACAAGTAACCAATGTTGGAGGAGCTATGAAGAGAGAGGAACCTTTTCCACTGTTGGTGAGAGTGTAGACTGGTATAACCACTATAGAAATTAGTGTGGAGATTCCTCACAAAGGTAGGTTTGCAGGGTTGTGTAGATAGTTTAGTGGTCTAAGCACCTAACTGGAAAGCTCAAGGACCTGGGTTCAATCCCTAGTACTGCATGCTGCCAAAACTAGGTTTAGTGGTGTATATCTTTAATCCCAGTGCTGGGAAGGCTGAGACAGAAGGATCATTGAGTCCAAGTTGTGTAGCAAGACCCTATATCAGAGAGAGAGAGAGAGAGAATGCAAGCAGGCAGGCAAAATAAATTTTTCTTTAAATGTTTAAATATAGGATTGGAGGTACCATTCAAGCCAGCTATTCCCATCTTGGTTATTTTTCCTGAAGAACTGAAATTGTCATACCACAAAGATATATGTGCACTCCTGTTTACAGCAGCATAATTTGTCAGAGCTAAATCTTGGAAACAACCCAAATACCCACAGCCTGAGGAATGGAATAAAAAACATAGTATTTTTACACAATGGATTAATACTCAGCTATAAAAGAAACATAAATTTGAAGCTTTTGTGGGTAAGTGGATGCAATTAGAGACCAAACTCATAAGTGAAATAAATGAGACCTGCAGTGTAAACATCATGTTGTATCGCTAGTATAAGAATCTGAAAGAATAAATAAAATCTCAAAGGTAAATAGATACTGTGAATGGGGAAAGAATCTGTTCAAATTGAAGGAACAGTTAGGATGAAGAAAAGGACCAAAGAAAGAAAAAAGGAAAGGAAAAAAATTATGTATATAGACAGTATAGTTTGGATAATTCTACTTTTGACTTTTGCTAGTGTATTGAAAGAAGTAGTTAATGCTTAGTGTTTTTTTTTTTCCTTTAAACTTCTTATAATTTTTAACCAATTTTTGTATGCATATATCTGGTCATCTAAACAACTAATTCGAAGACAACATTATGCAATATAAGCACCACTGTTGATTTCCTACAATCTTGTTTAGTAAAACTATATCGTTTGTAATGTTTTAAATTATTTTATTCTCTTTAAAAATTAATGAGTAAATAAATGTTTGAAAAAAATTAAAATGAAAAAGGTAAATGAAAAGGAACATGAGGAATGGCTAATTTTATGTGTCAACTTGAATGGGCCCCAGACATTGGACACACTGCTGTGTTTTTAGGGTGTGCAGGGATGAGAAATCAGCCTCTCACGTCCTTCAGACTCAAATCGAAACAGAGTGCGTTGGGGTTTCAAAACTGACAGCACCCCTGCTGGCACTGCTCCATCTGTTCACCTGGACATTGTGCCTTCTAACTCCATCTGGAATCAAAACATTCACTCTCCTGAGTTTCCTCCTTAGCAGCCGCAGGTATCTGGATGTGTCAAACCACATGATCATGTGAGATAAATTCTCATAATAAACTATTTTATAGAAATAGACATGCGTGTCATATTGGTAAACCTTACTCCTATACTGAGTAGGAAAAAAGAGAATGTGACATATCAAGGTGACTTATTGTCCCAAAATTAGAGGAAAATAATCAGTTTCAAGAAAATGAAAGATCAGGAGGACTGACCTTTGAGCAGTGAGGCATGAGAAGGGAAGCATGTAGTCTGAAAACCTTTTTGTATGCACAATGTACCTTGCAAGTCCTGTGGGATGTTAGTGGCAAAGTGAAGTGATCCACAGGGCCACCAGGCTTTTCAGACCTAAAAGAATAGTTTAAAAAGTAACTAATTCACAAAGGGAACGATTTAAATTGTTTAAGCTTAGTTTTGGACTAATAATTATTTCCACACTGCAACTAGAAACCAGTCAGAAATTAAAAACAAATTAAATACATGCAGGATATTTTCTTTATCTGTTTTATTTGCTGTAACAAAACATTTGAGGCTGGAAACTCAATAAAGAAAAAAATCTATTTCCTCTTTAATTATAGAAATGGAAAGTACAAATAATATGGCACTGGTGACTGGCAGACTTCTTAGCTGCATCGGAACCCAGCAGACCAGTGAAAATGGAAATGACCAGGTACAGAAAGAAGCAGGCACATGTGCTGGCCTCCTATTTTATAACAGCCCACTGTTACACGAACCCAGTACTGTGAATACTGCTATTAATCCCTTCCTAGAGTAGCATCCTAATGACTTTATCATCTCCCAGCATGTGCTTTTAAGATTCCACCACCACTAAGATGTTGCAGTAGAAAAATGAAGCTTCAACATCCGTTTGACGAAGACAAACATGTTTGAAGGATAGCAGATATGATCAAAGAATGCAATAACAAAAATAAAGCCATAGGCATCAGTTTATTTACAAACGAGACAGAAAAAAGTAAGTATTCAACTCAGAACATCTCACAAACGAGGAAGAAAACCTGCTTCTACTTTTGTCGTGCTGTTTCCCTGAGCATGCCTTTCACTTGTACCTCTGTGCCTTCCCTTCCTTCAGATTCTTGCTCATGTATTACCTGGCGAGAGGCTCTCCCCAAAGCCTTCTCTAAGACAGCGTGCCATTCTATTATTCTGAAGTCTTCTTTTTCTGATACAGTAGTTGTGAGGCTTTCTCTGACACTTTAGATGATCTGTGTCCATCCACTGAAATACAAACCTCCTGACAGCAAGGACTTCTGTTGATTTTGTCCTCTGATGCATCTCCTTCCATATTAAGTGCCTGGTACATAAACTCCATGTGGTGCCTCAATACGGAGCTTATTTGAATTCCATCCTAGCATTAAGGCCAGACATGTGGAAGATGCTTACTAAATGCTTATGGAATTAATTTGACAGTGAATTTTTAAAATAATCTGTTTTCTTTTAAGATCAAAAGTAGTATAATACAATCATTAAATCCAATATAATTGCTAAATGTAATAACTGAACTATTCTACTCTTCTAAATCCTCCTTTTGTTCTAATTTATCAGTCAGATTCTGAAAGTGATATTTTGTTAAAAGCATAGCAAGATCATACGAACTTTTCATTTTCCAAAGTTATGCTTTATATATGTCGATATTATATCTTTCTGGGACACAAAGTTTCAAGATTCTTGATTTTTTTCTTTCCCAATTTCTCATTAATGCCAGTTAACTTTTTTTATCCCACTCAACTCTTCCAGCTTAAATTTCTTTAATAGGTAATATTAAATTCTGAGTTTGTTTATGTCCTAATCTGCTGAAATACGGTGGTCCTCCTATGAATTTTTTTAATTTTTTGTGTCAGCTTTAGGTGGCCCTACATCAACAGTACACTACTGAAATTTTTCTTTTCATCTAATCTGAGAAATCTATCTTTTCTTTTTTTCTGTATTTAGGACAGGGTCTCACTACATAACTCAGACTAATAGTGATTCTCCTGTTTTCAGCCTCCCAAGTGCTGGGATTACAGCAACTCCCAGTCTCAGTTGCCATCTCAGTGCACCTCAGGAGCAGGGCAGCACGGCACATCAGGGATCGAACCTCAGCCACTGTGCTCTGCATAAGCGGGCACTTTAGTCCACTGAGCTATCAGTCTAGCCCGAGAAATCCACCTTCTGATCAGAACTTTGAGACTAGTTCAGTTCTTACTATAGCAGCAGCAAATCTGATTACATGGATAGCTCCACCACAGCCCTACATGGTTTCTGTTTTGCGAATGTGTGCCTTAGTCTGCTTAGGTTGCTATAATAAAATACTATAGATTAAATGGCTTAGGTAGCTAACCTTTACTTCTGACAGGACTGCATGCTGGAATTTCAAGGTCCAAGGTGGCCACCACTGTGGCTGGGCTTTGCCGAGAATCCTCTTCCTATCTTCTAAAAGGTTACCTTCTTAATGTGTCCTCACATGGCAGGAAACAAAAGCTCTGATGGCTCTTCAGTTTCACATAGCAGCCCTAATCCCATCATGGGCACCTCCCTCTCATGGCCTCATCTTACTCCAAGGAACTCCCAAAAGCCAGCTTCTAAATAGTATCACATTGAGAGTTATCAATTTGGGAGTGATAACGAGCTTTCAGACTATGACAATGTATTTCCAATAGGACTACTTTTGTAAGCCTACTTTTCCCTTCTACTTGTTTCTCTATGTTCCCCCTCATGGGAGCCCAAGTACCTAGATCATAAGAAAGAGGCTTACAGCTACGAATCTGTATGAGAGAGAGCAGCAGTTAGGCTCAGTTGTTTTCTCTGGATGGCTTGCTCCTGCATGTCCCAGGACTGATGCTATTAGAGGAGGTGGGGCCCGGCAGTTCACAGGGTCTAGGAAGCCACGATCATCTCTTTGTGGCCTCTATATGCCTGTCACGCACTCTGACTTGTTCTGCTCACTTTTGGGATTTATCCCAAGCCTGCACATACACTGATTTCCCATAATATTCCATAACTTGATGGGACCAACTGCAGATGTGCAAGAGCTGAAACTGAGTCTTTCTCCTGGTTCCACTTTGGTAGCTTGAAATTGGTCGAGGCAGGACATTTATACAATACACAAAATACTCCAAATTATGGCTCTTTTTCCCAGAGAGCCAGTTTACCAGCTTACCAGCATAATATTTTCAAAAAAACAAAGAGCAATCATGACTTTATTCCCTGCCACTTCCTGGACCACCTCAGGAATGCTGGACTCTCAGGATGCTGTAATGCATCCAGGGAACGCTGTGCTAATTTTGGTGTCCATTCTGTAGTTTCTTGATGTTTATGTACTTTTAGTGAAGTAGCTGTGTTTCTAAGTATGAAGTGGAGTTGAGATCAAGTTATCACCTATTTCCAAAGTCCTTATGACAAGTCTTCATTCTAGTGCTTATGCATAGCATGGATAGAATGACCTAATTCCTCATTTGCTGTCCTGATAAGCACTAATTACCCAAATAGCACCTGTTGTGCCACTCACGATTCTGATGCAAACTGGGAATTGATGTTGACAAAATATAAATTGAAAAAATAAAAAAAACAAGCTGTTTAGATTTGCATCAAGTTTACTAAAACCAGAGGCTTTTCATGACATCCATAGTCAAAGCTCTATTTATTGGAGAAAATTCTAGTAGCTAGACAGAAGAGAAAAATGAACAGAACCACTGAGAAATGATAATATTACTGCAGTTATATCACTATGGTGAGACTTGAAATAGGTCTTCAATGGTCCTTTGTGGAAAACTGATAGGATGATCACTAAATATACATACTCTAGGGATGATCTATGGCTCTCTTAAAATAGCACCTCATTTGTGTGTGCCTTAAAGCTCAAAAAGGAATGCAATTGATATGTCTGGCAAAACCAGAGAAATTTTGGCAATTTTTTAAACCAAGAATTTGTAGTGAGAAAATGCAGAACTGTTAAAGAGTTTTCAGCAGGAAAACAATGCATTAAAACTTATAATTAAGGAAGATTAGTCTGGCAGTATTAGGACATATCTGTCTTAAGTTTCTTATAGGGAACTAGAGATAAAATTAGCAATGAATTAAAAACTAGGGGCAAAGCATCCAATCTCTTCTACTTTCAGTAGGCAGTGAAGGTAACAAAGGCTCAGAAGTACTCAAGGAGTCTAACAACGCTTTCTCAGTTCATTAAGTTAAATTACCTCTTTGCTCTCATTCAGTATTCATGAGTGTTAGTATGAGTCCTGCAGCCCAGGGAGTCTGCAGGCAGCCCAGGGACCTCTTGAACAATTCTTTATATGCCATGGCACTGTTGCAGCAAATGAGCACTGCCAGCCACCAGCCCACAGGCCAGTTCGAACCTCCCACTGTCCTCTTTTCCAGAACAGTTGAAATCTCATCCACTTTTATGAGGCTAAAAGGATAAAAGTTATGTCTGCTAACTTTCATTCATGACAGTGCTAGAAGTTTAACTGAAACTGCCAGGATGGCTTGGAGCACTGCGGACTTAGCATGTGAGGGCAGTAGATTTGCCAAATGTGAGAGTGCAGCCATCTCCCTGGCCCCTATCCATGAGTAAATAACACCTACGAGATTTCAGCCAAATCCTGTTTGTGAAAAAGCCATTGTCCCTACCTGCACCACCTGCACTACTTATACACATTATCTAATGCCTATACAGCATCCAGCTAAGGCCCCCACTTGGTGAGATCCTTCTCAGATCCTCTAGTTTATAACAATCTTTAACTTTCCCAACTGTAAGAGTTTTTGGCCATAACCACAAAATAGACACTCGGGTGCTTATTCATCTCTTCCTATGAATTCTCTCTATAAAGGAGAGTACAAGCTCCTTCCAAACAAGGTCTGTGTTTTGCACAATTCATCCACTGTGCGCGGCATAAGGAAAGGGTGCCCTTGAGGCTAAGGTCATTCTTAATAATCCTTGATTCCAAATTAGGCTCATTATGGTAAAGGTGATTTCATGACTTTCAAGTCATAGAACTAATTATTCATCTCTCATTCTCAGGAGATGCCCTGGATTCCTTCTTTCCTAAAATGAAGAATGTCACACAAATGAAGCGTTCATCATTTCCTTCTTCTCTATTTCCTGTTTCTCCTAACAATCCCACTTTCTTCTTTTCTTTGTAGAAAGGCTGAGCTACTGAATCATCCTTCATACCCTATCCTGTCTCAATGTCTTTTCTTAGAGAAATCCTCTGAGACATTGCCTCATCCCAAGTCTGGCCCAAAGAAATATGCAATGAGGTATATCTTAGCATCAGCTCTGAAAGTCAGAGAAGGTGGATTGGAACGAGCCAAAACACACATCTCCCTCTCCTTTGCATGTGTGAAGGAAAAAGAATCATAGGTAGCAAAGACTTTTGGTTTTTGGAATACCAAAATACACTGAATGGGAGAACTGGCAAAGGAAATTAACAGAAATATAAAAAGAGGAAATTCAAATGTCCTAACAAAAAGTCCTAACATAATTAGTCATTCAAAGCAAATAAAAATACATGACACTATCAGTTTTACCTGTCAGATTGGTCAAAATATGGAGGAAATATATCCAGGATTTTGAACATATGACAAACCAACCATTGTAATACCTCTTGACTTAAGATACAGAGCTGAAAAAAAAAAAAAAAAAAAAAAAGATACAGAGCTGGTGGGTGGCTCAGTGGTACAGTACAAACTGAGCATATGCAAGGCCATGTTCCATCTGGAGCACCAAATAAACATAAAGAAAAACTTCTCTTTATTCAATACATATTTTTTTCTCCTTAGATTTCATCTTCCTTTACCATTTTCAACATAAATCTGGCTCTCCAGATTCACATCTCTTTATTCCTACACTATTTTGTTCTTTTCTGCATCTCCTTTCCTTTGTCCCTTTTTCCTTTCATATTATCATTTTCCATGCTACGTCACCAACCTTTCATCTTCTTTTCTCTGTTTCTAAGACTTACACTATCACCCATATGCAGATGAATGTCTGGACTGTGGGAGGACTGCCTCCTTGCATAAGCAAGTGAGTCCTTGGCTTCAGACGCCTAGTTCTATAGTCAGGTGTTTTGGGCAGCACTGTGCTAAGGGGAAACTGCTCATGATGAAATTATAATAAAGATCTGAGCTTACCCTCAAGGAACATCCAGTTTCAACTCAGATTGGACAATTTCCTTATACTTAACAACAAATGTGTGTCCTTACCTTATTCCTAAACTGTCATTTTCTGTCTTCAGAACAATTACCATTTTACTTACCTACCCATGTTCTTAGAAGCAATGAATTAATCAGCTCATGCATTGAAAAAAGAACCTGTTAAAGTAGTGTTTAGCCTCAGCTACCCATGGGACTTCCTGGAAAGCTTCCAAACATATTAATGCTAGTTTCTCATCCCCACAGATTCTGATGTCA
Source organism: Ctenomys sociabilis (assembly GCA_004027165.1). Classification (NCBI taxonomy): domain Eukaryota; kingdom Metazoa; phylum Chordata; class Mammalia; order Rodentia; family Ctenomyidae; genus Ctenomys; species Ctenomys sociabilis. Next base: position 44,754 of record PVKA01003367.1, read on the forward strand.
TCATTCCAGAGTTCCATCAGGCTGCTAGGAGTTTTGACATCTCCTAGGATGATTTCAATTGCACAGTCAGAATAGACAGGATTAAAAAAAAGCAGGACTTAATTATTGATTGCATGCTATGAGAGGAAATTTTAATTATTGTTACATTTATGTATTTCTTAATGATATCATCTGAACTCAATATCTGTCCCCTGGACGGTAGAAACAGAATGGCTTACTTAGTTTAGTCATCTCTTTATCCAACTCCACTTTAATCTTACTTCTCTTAGCAATGAATGCTCAAAATGCAAATGCTCTTCAATTTAAAATAAATTTAAGGCTCAATAAGTCATCTTGAGCTGGGCATGGTGGCGCATGTCTGTAATCCCAATACTCAGGAGGCTGAGGCACGAGGATTGTTGTGAGTTCAAGACCATCCTGAGCTACAAAGTGAGCTCAAGGCCAGCATGAACTGCATAGTGAGACCCTGTCTCAAAAAAGACAAAAAAAAAAAAAAAAAAAAAAAAAAAAAAAAAAAAAAAAAAAAAAAAAAAAAAAAAAAAAAAAAAAAAAAAAAAAAAAAAAAAAAAGACAAAACAAAACAAAACAAACAAACAAAAATAAGTCATCTTGAGTCAAAAATATCATTAAGTTAAAATGTGCATGTAACACATTTACCCTACTGAACCTCCTAGTTAGCAACACAATAAACTGTATAATTAGTTGTCTACCCTTGTGACACTGTGACTGATGTGGCACTGCTCAACACTGAAATATAAAGTTTAAGACATACTGCTCACATAGGAAAATAATCACATTCAAAATTTAAAGCATGGTTACTACTGGCTGCATATCATTTTCACAGCAGGAAAAATCAAACGTAGGGAGCTGAAAGATTTCCATGCTGTGATCCATACAATTTTTCCAGTCTCCCATGTACCCCTCAGTTAAACAGAACTCCCCAGTGTTCTCCAATGTAACTGCAGCCTGTGTTTGTCTTTCCCTTTACTACTTCTTCTGCCCTGGATGTCCTTCGCTCCACTCTCAACTAATGGCACCTCATCTAGTCCTTTAGTTCTAAGAATGGAGAACCCACTCCAGTAGTATACAATTGTGGACTCCTAGTACTAACTCCTCAGTTTTTGACTTCAAGAATAGCTTAATCCTCCTGAGAAACTCCTCCTATAGGAAAGTTATGAATTCTGGAGGGCTGGGGAGATAGCTCAGTGGCATAAATGTCTGCCTCACAAGAGCAAGATCCTGAATTTGATCCCTAATACTGCAAGAAAAAAGAAGAAAGAAAGAAAGAAAGAAAGAAAGAAAGAAAGAAAGAAAGAAAGAAAGAAAGAAAGAAAGAAAGAAAGAAAGAAAGATGAATTCTTACATAATATGTTTCCAAATCGATTTTAGGCTTCCTGAGGGCAGAAGGTAGAAGATAGAATCCCTTCATAACTAAACAGGAAAAGGGAGTTCAATATGGAGGCTCCTGCCTGTGTATATATCCAGATGGCTGCTTACACAGAATGTGCGAGACTTGGACAAGAAATTTACCTTGTGAGCCTCAGGTTCTTCTTCCTTTGAATGATTACAGTGGGACCTTTCAAGATTGCTATGAAAATAGTGAGGAAATGCTAAAGTGCTTAGCACAATAGTTGCTACAAGTGCATTGGTGATGATGGGATTGACATTTGGGGGAACGAAAGCATATCAATGAAGATATCTAGCTATTGATGTGCTTGGCAACATCTCTTTATAGTAAATCGAAGAAAAATAAACACATTTAAAACTCAAAAATGTTTATTATATTTTCTGATATTGCTCCCTAGGACAACTCAAGTTATTACTGCAGATTTCATTATTCCAGACAGCTAGCACTGCTTCCTGGTAGTATGGAAATTTCTCAGCTTGGTGCCATCTCTAAGACTCTAAATTCCATTTTGCAATGTAAACTCTGATGATCTGAGACCCCTGTGTCTTAAGTGCCATTTCTCTGTGGAGTGCAACATTTTAATCAGGTAAAATAGTGATGGAAAGCATGATAGATGTCCATGCGGGCCATGTTCATTGGTGAAATGTGAAATCCTGCTGTTAAGACACCAATGAACCAACAGAACAACAAGCTATTTCGACTATCCTAAAAGCATTACAGTCTCTGTATCTCAAATGATGTCGATTTTAAATCTAATTCATTTTCTCAGGGATAAATAGCGAGAGTTTCTTCTGTCTGCAGCTGAATCCCAAGACCAGATGCTGTGCAGACAGCTAAGTCTGGGAGGGCAGGAACTCAGAGGAGGATTTGTGAGGACACTCTTGCAGCATAACGCTTGCGTTGTTTTGTGAGCCCATTTGAATTAGCAGAAGCTTAACAAGAAGTGAATTAGTATAGTGAGATTACAAACAAACTAATTACCTGAGAAAACTGATCACCCAACTACAGTTCATTTTCTTTCCATCTCCCAAGTTGCTGGGGATTGAACTCAATCTTGAATACGCATGGGGGGGGGGGCACTACCACTGAGCTATAGCCCCAGCTCCCGAATTCCATTTCTTCCTTTCATTATCAACCTCACTTTCTTTAATGGGACACTTTCATCAGCACTGAAGTGTGTTAAAATCTCTCTTATCCTTAAAACTGAGAATAAAAATATCCTCCCTGCCTTTTCCCTCCTCCAGCTCACTCTGCCTCCTGGATTCTTTCAACAGCCTTGAATGTCCTTATTGTTTTGATTCTTCTTGTCTCATGTACTTCTCAGACCAACTCATCATGACTTTCCAAACTTTGTCCTCCTGAGTCATTGTAATTTTGAATCACTCATGGCTTCCAGTTAACCAAATCTTCCTGCCAAAGATACTTTGTGTTCAGCTTTTACAACTAGTTTTCATTATCTAGGCTTTGCTCCTGCCGCTTTTCCTCTGGTTTCCATTCTTCACACCATGTTTATGCTCTTCACAAAGCAAGACTGACACTCAGACCCTCTTTTCTTCATAATCCTTCTTCCCAGGACACTCTGACCACATCCATCGGTTCAGTGACTACAACTGCTAACTCTCCATCCTGGGTAGCCAGATCTCCCCTCTGAGTATCCTAAGATTCCACTGTCTGCTGCTTCACATCTTCAACCTACATCCTCAAAATCTCTTCAAAACAACAGGCACTCCTTCATTTGAAGCAGTTGCAATAGGATAAATCCATCATAAACTGAAATAGAATAAATTGAAAATGCATATAATACAGCTAACCTACTAAACATCCTAACTTAGCCTAGCTGTCTTAAATGTAAGAAAACTTACATAAAGAAAACTGGAAAAACCAACACAAAGCATTCATGGATACTTCATGGATATTTTAAACACTGTACCAGAAGTAAGAAATAGGAGGGCTTATAGTTATACCTTTCTCTCACACTAAAGTTGAAAACACAAAACATCAGAAGCCAAAGATTATAGGTATTTTTTTAAAAAAAGACTGATTATTTCATATCAGCTGTCACCTTCAAAATTTAAGGATACCAGAAATACAAGAAATAAACTTGAGCTATCTTTTTGTCTTGCTCTACCCTAAAATTTTCAGGGACCTGAGTAAGAAGATAAATGGAGTTTATATCTTATTTATTTTATGTAATGTCTAGATTAGAGTAATATAAATTATATAGTCCAAAAATATTCCTCAGCTATCATGTACCATATGCTAACTTATGAGTTTGTGTAAGAAAAAGGCAAAAACACATTCAATGTTGAATATAATGAAAGATTCCACTGCACTGTGTAATTACCATGATAACCACTCATACCATAAGCAAGTATTTTGACAAATCAATAAATTCATCCTTTATTAAGCATTTACTCCCCCAGATCTTCCTTAGTAATAACAAGAACCAAGTTTCCATCACACTTAGACATTTTATTTACAGGAGCTAGAATCAAACACTTGAGAGAATCATGTCTCTATGTCTTGGACAAGTTTAATTCTGAAATAGAGTTATGATCAGTAGGTCTTCCTGGGATTTTTATTTTTGTATTTGTAATATGAGAAGTCTTCTAAAGCAGAGATTGGGATGTTTCCCTTGAAGAAGGCCACATATTATAGACATTAGATTTTGTGGATCAGTCTCTGTTACAACTAGCAAACACTGTTATGCATTAAAGTATTTCATGGTTTTATATATATATATATATATATTATATATATATATATATATATATATATATATATATAAAACCATGGAATACTATATATATATATATATTCCAAGATAGGGGTCAGATTTGGCCCATGAACTGGAAATTGTTGAGCTGTGGCCTAAAAGTGTATACATTTCTAAATTTACCAATGAGTTCATATCCCAATCTATCATAAGTTGAAACTATTTAAGTTTAAAAAAAAAGAAAGCTTTTAGCAGACATTGCTTACCAAATATCACAGTTTAGAATATTAGTTGTTTCCCCTGCCCATGGGGCTTACTGCTACCCAGTGTCTTGACAGAGTATTGTACTGTTCACTATCCTCTGGAAAGGTCAAAGTTAAAAATTTGAACACTGGTTTCTGCTGAATGTATATCACTTTCACATTAGCACAAACACACGTGAAATTGTACATTGAACCATCATACATCAGGGCTTACTTGTGTAAGGCCCTTAGTATTTTGCAGGCATTTACTCAGAGAATTTCACCTTCACCACCCTGCTAAAAAGCTTCTTTTATTTTCCACAGGCTTGCATTCTGGAATATTCCTCTCCCACCAGACCTCTGCATCTAAAATAATGTCTCTAAAATGTAAATCTTATATTTTCTTACTTAAACTTCTCATATCTTTTTTCAAAACGTCACAATTTTAAAATGTAACTGACTAGCTTCTAAGCAGCCTTACCAGAGTCCTACACTTTCCTGGCCTTAATCCTTAAACTGCAGGGACTTCCATTCACATTATGTGATGCTCATTTTCCATCTCTTCTTGTCACTAGACAGTTGCTCTTCTTTGCACACAACCTGTTTACTTTTACTGTATTTCCTGGCTTCACAGTATGCTCTCAAGGAAGCCCACACTAGCCTCTTTTTTTTCAGTTCTATAGCTATGATAAGCTCACCTGGCAGAGAAAATGGAGAAGGGGAAAGGAATTGAGGATTCCAGAATTGTTAGAAGTCTCATCCCCAGGAAACTTAGGGCCTCCTAATAATTCCCACCTACTGAAGTTTCTACCAACTCCAAATTGCTGGGCACCAGTCCATTAACACACAGGTCATTGAGGGACTCCTCTAAGCCATAGCACCAGTTTAACTTCTGACAGTTACAGGGATCAGATTGATTGTCCAACTCAGTTCTTGTTTGTTACTGTTGCCAATGGCATGAAATGCTCAATTCCACCTAATTTAAGAGTGAAAACAGGACACATATGGTTTAAGCTTCTTAAAAATTCCTCTATAGGCTCCAAACTCATGTTGTCTACTAAAGATTCTATCTATCTATCTATCTATCTATCTATCTATCTATCTATCTATCTATCTTGAAGTCGTAACCCCCAGTTCCTAAAAATGTGATCTGTGGAGGTAGGTCTACAGAGGCAATCAAATTAAAATAAAATTCTAGGGTAAGCCATTATTCACTGTGACTACTGTCCTTCTATGTGGGGAAATGTGGACACCGATGTGTCCGATTATCATACACAGAGAAAGGCCTGATGTGAAGACAGTGACAGCACCACAGACAAGTCAAAGCAGGCCTCAGGCCACCAAAATTAGGTAAGAACCTAGAATAGATCTTCACACCCTCCAGAAGGTTTTTTTTGTTGTTGTTCTTATAAGTTGAATTGCAAGCTCTCAAAATCCCTATGGTGAAACCATAACTCTAGCTTCTCAGAAAAAGAATAAATTTGAAAATACACCTTTTCTTTAAATAGGTAATTGATCCAGTCTTATAATGAGTTTAGGATACATGATAAGCAACAAAGGGAAAGCCCAAGAGATAACAATGAGTGAGGTCTCAGGAGACAGCCAACCTGCCAATACCTTGATCTCAGGCTTTCAGTATAAACAAGTGTGGGAAATCTATTTTTCTATTGTTTAACCTCTTGTCTTCCAAGCCTTTGCTATTTTATTAATGTATTTGATGACACTAATAAATTTTCCTTTGGCCTGGTTTTGTATATATTGCCTCATAACTGTAATTGATACACATTCTCCTATTAAGATTATATAATATTGTTTCATCTAGTTTTACTCAATAGCAGAGGTTGCAAATGAGTATGGTCAACTTAGTAGGCAGAAGTAGACCCACATGTTTGTGACATAGGAGGGAGGCTGAAAGTGGGGCACAGCAGTAGAGCAGGTACTTAGTATGCATGACACTCTGAATTCATCCCTAGCACTAATAAGTATTTAAAAGGCAGTAGCAGAAGAGAGATAGAAAGTGAGTGGAACGAGACATGGCTGTCTAGGGAGCTTGTTCCTGGAACAAAATATCACATACCCAAAGTCAAAGGAGGAAAGGTTTATTAGATCTCAGTTTCTAAGGTTTCAGTCCATATTAAGCTGGCTCCAAGTCAGGATAGCACACGGTAGAGGGACAACTGTTTATGGTAGAAGAATACATCAAAAACCACAGGAGATATGGATTCTTTTTGTCCCTTATTTTGTATGCAGTCTGCCTACTCTAGGGCAATTATAGTATTCACACTTTTAATTTCAATATTGGACCATGAATCAGACAAAATTTACATTCAGCCACCTCTGAAAAGTTTATTCATGATGATTACATGAGGCTTTGAAAAGACATCTAGACACAAACTGTAACATTCCACCTCTTGACTCCTAAAAATTCATGTACATTCCTTTATATAAAAGGCACTTAGTCCATCTTTAATAGTTGTGACAATCCTAATTGTTTCAGTATTGCTAAAAAGTACAAATTTCAAGTCTTGTCTAAGATTCAAGGCAAACTTTTAGCTGTGAGACTCTGTATGAAAGAAAAGTTAAACACTTTCAACATTCCATGGCACACAATAGGCATTCCCATTCCAAAAGTTACAAACAGAGGCATTTAAAGGAATAAGACCAAAACAAGCCCAAAATCCAGCAGCAAACATTAAGTCCTGCAGCTCGCTGTGCAGTATCTGAGGTAGTGTGTGTCAGCATGCCAACTCTTGTCTTGGGTGACTCTGCCCTACAACATTTTTGATCATTATAGATTTTCTCTTGAGCAAGCTCTGCTCCTTCCTTGCATTTTTCCTCAGCCAGTCCACGTTCCCGGTTTCTCCAAACTTTTAGAGTCTCCACTGTATCTTTGAGTTCACACTTACAGCTTTTTCTACACTGCCCTCTCAGGAGGATATTACTTGGCCTCCCTGACCACACAACTCTTCTATTCGGCATGGACCTAAAACCAACAGCACAGGATGATGCTAAACTCTGCTGCCAACTGGAGCCATAGCCGGGCTTCCCTCTTTCTTGGATGTAGGGACTGAGTGCCTGGATCACGGAGCACTCTGAATCCAATTTCAAGGAACAAATCTTCTAGGCCATTGCCTTTCTGGAACATGGTATCCTGGGGCTTTCTTCCCAAATTAAATTCTTCACTGTTGTGATTTTTGAGGGTGTAAAAGGTGGAGTCTTGCTCTAGTTTGATGCCCTCAGGCTGCCTATTCTATTCTCCAATTCCTTCTCAAGATAATGATCTCCTCTGCTCTATCTTTGAAGTACATAGCTTTACTGGAGCTCCACTTCTAGCCAAACTCAAATTTTAAATCATTCTCCTAGCCTTTTTGTTCCTGATATTCAAAATAAGTCTGACAAAAGGCCTCAACAGTAGCCATGCCATTCCTTTGCAAAATTAATTAGTTCACTACCTTAAACTTAGTGTCAGGGAAAGTCTCTGGACAAGAGCAAAATGCAGACAAACTTTCTGCCAAGCCATAACACGTATCATCTGAGCCCAGAAGACAATGCAGTCCTTCTTCTGAGCAGAAACCTCCTGGCATGGTTTATACTGGGCATTTGGTCTTCTGAGCTCTGACCAGAATATCCCATACAGTATAACTCAAGGTTTTCCACATCTCCTTTTTCAGATGGTACCTCTGAACCTTTCCTAACTTAGCTCCTTTGGATGAACCTATCCCAAAGTGTCTCTTTAACTACATGGCCAAGTAACATCACAGCAATCACCCCACTTCGCTGGTACCAACTTCTGCAAGCTATCCACCCTACAGTCTATAGCAGTCACACTCTTAATCCCAGCACTGGACCATGAGTCAATCACAAGCTGTAGTTTCATCTGCCTCTGCAAAGGATGACTTCATCACTTCTAAGTTTGTGAGGTAAACTGTCCACCTTTGAAAATATTTCTGGAAAGCCAGATCTTGTGATCAGAGAATGATGCAGAGTCCATCACTACACTCACTGAGGGTAACTACATCACCTCTAGGGTCATATTCATAAATGTCCCATTTGTGAAAGGCATAAATGTAGTAAGCATAGCTAGCAAAAAGCAACACGATGCATAGTGTTTAAACACAAAATGAGGACAAAGACTAGGCTCAGGACCTGGGCTCAATTATATATTACCTAGGTGTGCTTCCTAGCCTCAGTTTTGACTTTCAAAAGCAGGGAGGATTATTATAAATATATATGTATCTTTAATAATATAGGGAGAGTTACTTGTGCTACTGATACATTACTTGACCATGGTGGATGCATTACTTGCTCATGATAGATATTCAGCGATATCGCCAGAGAGAGCTCAGTGACATAAGTGCCTGCCTGGCAAGAGCAAGGTCCTGAGTTTGAACTCTGGTACCAAAAAAAAACAAAGATACTCAGCAATGTTATTGTCATTCTGAGGTGGTAAGCAGCATATTAGTAAGAATGATCTGAAAGGACCATAGTGCTTCTATGTCTATGTGCTTCTATGTAAACTCACCTCCATATTGACCATATTATTTAATTCAGCAGGCAATATTATGAGTTAGGAATGTCTCAAGAAGTTTAAGCAACATCATAGACACACTGGTTGGGAAAGAATGGAACACAATCCAAATTTCTCATGAACCAAACAATTTTGGACTACTTTGTTCTTGATTGTCTCTTCTGCTGCCAAGGAGAACTCAGATGTGATATTGTTCAATGTGCTAAAGTTGTCACTAATGTAGGCTAAAATCTACACATCCTATGGCCTAGTCTTGGTCCACTCCTCACCGCACAAGCTGCTTTTCCACATCTGAAGCAAAGGGAGAAACTAGCCTTCACACCCTACTACAATGTGTTCTAAAAATGAATTTTATATTTGTCTTTCTATATTCATAGACTCGTTCAGAACCTGAGTGCTAGTTTGAGTGACTGAGTGTCCCAAAAATAAAAGAATGAATGTATTTAGAATCAAGTAGACAAGATTATACACAGGAGCAGGCTGTGTCCTAACCTCTGTATGTTTCACCCTCATTATCTGTAAACTGGGCCACTGAACTTGAGAACTTAGTGAAGATGAGCGAACTGCGTAACAAACCCTCCACAGAGGAACCAGGATAGGCAAGAGCTCTTATTCTTGATGTTGGGCCCCAGGTCTGTGACTTTGGGTAGCTGTGCTTAGATTGGGCTGTTTTCAGCACTGTCCTCACTTGTCTGTGGTACTTTAACTGTGGATGAAGTTCTACCCACAAGGAGTAAATGTCTCATGGATTTTCCAATGCCTCTGAATATAGGCGAACTTCCCTTAATAGAGTATATATAAATGTGAGCCACTCCAGTCTACATTTTTGGCACAACTCTAAAGCTTGCGTGTAGGGTCTGATCTAGGTACCACTTAAAAGATAAACTGCACACACCACCTTCCCCCAATGTGCGTTCTAAAATTTCACCTAACTTTTGCTCTTAGGCATCAGGAATTAGAGGTGAGAACTTCCTGCTTGTGACACCTCTACAGCCTTCAGCCACAGCCTCCCTAGGGGCTCTGCAGGCAGCATGAGCAGAGCAGCCTTTTCCCTCCTAGCCTAGCCAGGATGTCATCCAGTTCACTTCCACACGGTCACTCAGGCTGCATATCTTGGTACTGTTTCCCAACTCTCTTGGTTCTTGTTAATCTGCATGGGGATGTATTCTTTGTTTTTGTTTTCATTTCTCTTTTATAGAACTCGGAGCTAAACCCAGGGCCTTCACACTGACCAACATTCACACATTTTTTTTTTTTTTCATTTTGAGACAGGGCCTTGCTTAGCCTACAAGTTGCCCAGACTGGACTCCAATTTGTGACCCTCCTGCTGCAGTTTCCTAGAGTCCTGGGATTATAGACATGGGTCACCACACCTAGATATGGGAGCATGCTCTTCATGAACAGGCAATAATGCAAAGACATCAGGTCAGCAAGGATTCCAAAAGGCATAAAAACAAACAAGTATTTGAAGTAAAGGTTTCTTGACAAAATTTCTTCACTTTTTTTAAAATAATGGTGATAAGGAAAATTTACTTTTGACAGGAGACTAAGCTTTTAACGCTGCCCTTTTGACTAATGTCCATTTTCAAAGATCATATTGCACAGAAATGAGGTTAATTTCATTTCTATTCCACCTTGGAATAAAATACCTCTGAAGCTTCCAAGAAGGCTATTAGAACAAGAAATAAATGTGGATTTTTCAATGCCTCTGAAGAAAGGTGAACTACTCCAGAAGTAAGAGGTTGGGGCTTAAATCTCTGTAGGTGTATACATCTCTAAGCTCTGGAATCTATGGAGGGTTAATCAACTTGCTCAGAGTACAAAGTAAATGGGTCATATTTTTAGCGACTCCTAAACATAGTCTTGAAGGATCTTAAAGCCTATCAGGGCAGCTGAAAGTGTCAAGGACAAGGGCATTTGGTGGGTGTTGTGGCAGGAGGTGCTCCCTGGTGGCCCTGACAAGGTGAGTGCAATGTTTAAACAAAACTTTCCACAAGTATAAGGTGACACGTTGGTGTGATTGTATTTGTGTCAGTTTGTTTTTCACTTCTCATCTTTTATTTTGCAGGAAAGCATGTTTGTAGGACACAGTAATCGTGTTCCTTGCAGGGAGTTGGTACATGGGGTGCAATTGTTTGTAAGAGCACAGTGATGAAACATGAGGAGAAACAGTATATGTAGGTCAGCAGGCTCACCGTGAGTTTAAACCATAGGCGTAGTGCAAAGACACACAGAGAATGTCCAGCAACATTCAGGGTGTGGACATGTGCTCAGCCCCTAGCCCATGCCTCAGGATCATTCTGTCCCCCAATTCTGAGAGTGGCACATCTGAAGGGCTCACAGCAGCTGGTACTACCACCTCTTTTTGCTTCTAGCTGGTGTAGCTAAGGGCCAGTGGAGGAGAAAAAAGACGTTCAAGATCTTCAGGCAATTAACTCACTTCCCATGAAACTTTATAACAGAATCTTTTAAAGATGGCTTTATCAGAAAGGAAATTTGTCCTCGGGGAGGATTCGAAGGTCTTTGCTGCCATAAAGATTTCATCTTGCCCTTCACCCGCAGAGCATTATCAGCACGAAGTGACCCAGCATTCAACCGTCTTCTCGAATGCTGGACTCTGAGTGTGCACTGCTTTCCATCCTTCTCCACTGCACACAGGGACAATTCCTGCATGGTCTCTCCAGATCCACATGACTGTCCTCCTCTCTGCAGTTGGGTTAGCATACAAAGTGGCACGTGAATCCTGGCCTCCATGAGGCAGCAGAGCAAGTCTTAGGATCTCCTGAAAGTGGTTTTCTTCACTCGAAAAAGGCAAATGCAGTTTCCTAAGCATTGCCTTGAAGCTGCTTGAAGATCATGGTGGACACCTGCAACACAATGAGAATGCATAATCTATCCAGGGCAACATCAATCAAGCTTAAGGGGCTACTCGCTGCAGGTAGACCTCAAGCTTACAGATGCCGCATCTCAGCCCTTTTTGTGAAGTGACACCGTAAATCATCCTCCATGCTTAATACAAATTGAATTTGGAGGCTTTGCTCCTTGAAGCTTAAAGTACACTACCGGATGCAGATGTGAACATACAAGGCCACCGGCCGCTCTTCTCATTCTGTGTGTGTCCTCATGGAGAGAACACATGCACAGCCCCCAACACCAGAGGAGGGTGCAGGAGACTGACATGAATTGTTCCCACAAGTTCATTGTTGGAAACTTGGATTTTCATGCAGCAGTGTTTAAAGGCAGGGCTTTTGAGAGGTGATTAGCTCATAAGTTCTCCAACTATATCTGAATTAATCTGCTGATGTATTCATAGCTTGATGGCTTTATCAGGAAGTGATGGACACTTAAGCGATATGGAGTGGGTCATGGGAGTAAGCTCTTGAGAGTTCCCTCTATCCTCTTCTCTCCCTCTGTCATTGTCTCTCTCTAGGTCTCTTCTTTCTGTATGGCTCTCCCTCTATCTCCCTCCTCTCTCTCTTTCCCTCCTCTCCCTCTTTCTCCTTCTCCCTCCCTCTCACTCTCTTTCCCTCCTTCTCCCTCCCTCTCCCTTCCTCTCTCTCCTTTCTATCTCCCTCTCCCTCCCCTCTCCTTCTCTTTCCTCTCTGTTTCTCTCCATCCCTTCTCCCTTCCTCTCCCTCTTCTCCTTCCTCCCTGTCTTTCTCCCTCACTCTCCTTCCTTTTCCCTCCCTCTCCATCCCTTTTTCCCTCTCCCTCTCTCTCCCTATCTTCTTTCCAGGTTACCATGAGGTGATCAGGCTTCCGCTGCCATGCCCTGCTGCTATGATGTACTGCTTGCCATTGGTCTGAGAAGCATGAGCCAACTAGTCACGAACTAAAACACAGAAAACAGCATAACATCCCTTGATTAGACCCATATAGAAATTACGGCTTCCAGCCTTACCAAATTGAATAAAACAAAATAATAGTTCACTTACTTGATATGTATTTTCTAAGCACAATATTAGCCATTTCACTCAATGACCTCTTTTAACCTTACCTTTCTGGCTACTTAATGATGCAGTTGTTTTGATGACAATACATTATTCAGGAAATGATAATCGTGTAATTAATCATGAGGGATGATATATTTCATTTGGATGTGTTAGGAAACATGTAATCCCCACCATTGGATTTGTCCAGCTTTGCAATGTGTGAAAATTAAAATGGAAAGGACCCAACTGATAAATAGCAGAATGAGAATCTTGATCATTCCCAGTACTCTTCTTACTCATTTTATGTCTCTTTTACATTGATATTAACAGTATATAATTATTTTTAAACGTGGGACAGAGCCAGCAAGATAACTCAATGGTCTAAAGCACCTTCTTAGGCAAGCTTAAGCAGATGTGCAGGGGACAGTGGTTCAATCCCCTGCACCACATACAGTGTCAGGGTGGGCAATCAAAAAAAAGAAGTGGGACAAAAATAAGATTCTCTCTTTCTGTGGTCCAAGCCTTGTTACTCAAAGCAAGGACTAGGGAGGCTGAGAGCTTATGGAAATGAAGGCTATAAAATCTCAGGTCCAGCGTGGACCTGAATAATGAACTTCACTTGAACAAGACTCCTAGGTGACTCAAGAGGATCAGAAAGGGCAGTAAGCACTGAGCTGAGAGATGTAGCCCATTGAAGGAGGGAAGGCAGTAATGCTTGCTCTGGTTGTGTTGAAGAGAATTTGAAAAATGCTACAAAACTGACAGCAACTGCTGTCTGCCATAGGCAGTGTCTTTTATGAGTTTAGTGCTGTCTCCCATTGAAAGTCTGTCTAGATGGATACTTCTGAAACACAAAGCCCAGAAGATTTATATTGGCTTAAACATTAGTGCTGCCACTGAAAGTCCTCCACTGAAAGGAGGAGTACTTGTGTACATAATAAATCCAAGGTAAATTAAATTCAGCTCCTGAATTCAACCTGAGCCTGCAGTCAAACCAGTCAAGCCAGCATAGATCCATGGTCCCCTGGTGGCCCAAAAGGAGAATGAAGGGTAAAAAGCAAGGCTACACAGGCTGGCGGCAGTCACCGGGTGCGGGTGAAAAGTTGGCTGAGCGAGCAGCTTGGCACTGCAGGGAAAGAGCTGAAGGGTGCTAACAGACCTCAAAAGATGGAGCCAGACCTGTCCATCCCGAGAGGGAGGAGGCAGACCTGCCCATCCCGAGGAGGAGGAGTCAGACCTGCCCATCCTAAGAGGGAGGAGGAGTCAGATCTGCCCATCCTAAGAGGGAGGAGTCAAAATTATTAGCAATAGTGGGCTTATCCTGCTGCAAGCCTCAAGAGAGGAAACTGAGTTATTGCAGTAGTAGTTTGTTATTATTCATGTTAATCGAAAAATGTGTATCAGGGTTCTTATATACTACCAACAAAATAGTTAGAAAATAAGGGGATAAAATGTCAATAAAGATGAAATCTCAACAGTGTTCAAGATCAGTGCAAGGAACTCTTTGGGCCTTTGGCTGCTACCCTCACTGCTGATTCTCAAATTGTCCTGTAAATTAATATGAATCTAATAAAAAAAGGGCAAAATATTCTTATGTTTAGGGTTCTTTCAAAAATAAGTATAAAAAAATAATGGGGATTGCCCAACATGTATTAATATGTCTATTTATGCTACATTTTTGTATTTTAATGGGTTAATGTGCTACATTGCATTTTATATAGAATTGAACCTATTAAAATATTTATGTAAATTACAACTTATGCAGTCTGGAACAAAAATACAGAAGTAGATTAATAGAGGAGACAGTAAACTAGACTTCATTTACTGTATTTTTTCATCCAAAAAAAAAAATAGGATATCATAGGACTTATTTGAATGAAACAGTGGCAAACTTGAACAGAAATGAGAAGGGCCATGAACATCTGCATCTTCTAAGGTGTCATCCAAGATAGAATGAAGCTGCTGAGCCCACTCGGTGGAGAGTGCCCTGGGATGACTCATACAACAGATGCCAGGAGACAGAGAAGAGCCCACACTCCTAGAGAGGGTTAAGTTCTCCCCAGCTGGTCTTTGCCTTTCTCCCATCGTCAGAGAAACAGGCTATGGAATAACAGATGAAAATGTAGCTCAAAGGCGAAACAGAGTAGATAACCCAGATCAAACATGAAAACATAAAAGGAAATGACATATTAAATACACACCTAATGTACAGTATATAGTAAGTGATATATGTTCAAATGAGATAAAATAAGACATCCAATAAATAAATCATTCATAATAATAAGAATAGCATCCATCAAGTAGCAAAGGAACAACTTTGGGGAAAAACATAACCCAAAAAACATAGTGCATTGATTTATAGACTACAAATTCTATGAAAGTATAATTCAGTCAAGATTACAACACAAAAGAATGGGATTAAAAAGAAAGAAATTGAAGATCATAAAAATAGTGCTGTATTTGGGATCCAATGATATTTTAGAAACAGCAAGAAACAAAGTAGGCAATGTTAAAATTAAGCTATTGACATAGAGCAAAGACTTACTGCTTTTAACTGAATGAAATAAAGAAGTTAAAAGAATTAAACTTTAGATAAGAATGCATTCTTAAAGTCCCATGCAAAGGAACATGTAGCCTTGATCTCTTTTGTTTCCTTAAAGAAGCGGCACTGGGGAGCAGTGTTGTAGTCTCACTGCATCACTTAGACCTTGTAAACTGTAACAAACCATTGCAGAGCATCCCTTGAGGGGTGGGGAGGGAGCTCTGAGATGACAGAAGAGCTGTGCAGCTCCTCTCCAGGAAAAGGCAGAGTACCATCCAAAGGGATGCACTGTCAGTCATCTATTAAAAGAACTCAGTCCTGGAAGAAGAAAGGAAGGCCTGTGGGGAGGCCCTTAGACTTCCCAGGACTTGCCTTCAAGTTCAGCAGGTGGGCTTGAACTTTAAGGCAGAGAATTTCATGGAACTTCCTGATGGGGAAGGAGAGGGTAGAAAGATCAGTAATTTGAGGATCCAGAATGCTGGCTTCCTGGATTGGGATGGTCCTGGGAATTCGCTAGCTAATGTGCTCTTCGAATTATTGATTCTCCCAGGGCCTCAGTTTCTTCCCCTGTAAAATAGACCTAACATAATGTGTATCTGTTTTATGAAAATCAAAGGAATAATATATGCAAAATACTCAGAATAGTATCTTCCCCATCATAGGCACCCAACAAATGTTATCTGATGCTTGTACTACACCAATCAAGAACAAAGTCTAATATGCCCATTAGGATTTGCCCAGATGGATCTAGAGAGTTACTGCAAACCATACTCAGTCTTTGAGGAAGCCACACCAGTCCAGCTGGTACATTAGGAGGGAAAGTCCATCTCCTCAGGCCCGACCCAACCTGAGGCCAGGGCTGGCAGCAGGGTCAGCAGCAGCAAACCTCTAGGAGTTGTACTGCTAGGCTATATGCAGCACGCCACCGGCAACAACTACAAACCCTGTTGGGGGCCTCATTTCCTGCACCTGAGCCAGCAAGCACTCTTGTCAACACGATATAGATATTAAAAAGGAAACGAGGGGCTAGGGAGATGGATCAGCAGTCTAAGTGCCTGTCTGACAAGCACAAGGACTTGAATGCAATACATGCTGTGCATGCCCAGCACCAGGCCAGCCATCAAACTCAGGTGTGGAGGCACATACCTACAATCGCAGGGCTGGGCAGGCTGAGACAGAAGGAACACTAGGAGTCTGTGCTGCTTATACATACCTGTACCAAATAAATAAATAAATAATAAGTAAATAAATAAATAAATAAATAAGGCATCATGCAACCACAAGGTAGTGAAGGCTTACCATTGGAATCATTCTAGTATAGAGATTCCACTACAAGAGGTGGTCCAGACAGGGTGCCAATGACTAACAGTTAGTGAGTGTGTAATACCAGCCTTCTCTGCTCTGGCACCCATGGCTGCAGGGACAGCCTCAAATCAGGCTTCACTGACCTCACACCCTGCCTCCCAGCCGTGGAAGCACAGAACCTTGGCAGAGCAGATGCCAGGAGCACTTCCACGCCTTATACTTGTCTCTAGGGACAACTGCAGTGGTAAGATAATCCTGACAGTAGGACAAATGATGATGTGAGCAGAAGGGGTGACTGTTCGTTACCAAAATTTAGGCAAACCCTTCAATCAGCACTCTAGATGATAAAACAACAGGAAGACTCTCCTCTCCACTGGACGAGCCCCCGGTAACCTTTGCCACTGAACTAAAAGCTTTCAAAGAGTGAACAGAAGTGCCATAAATCTCAGGGGTGACATTAAATATTTGTCATTGAAACACTTAAGACTTGTTTCAAACCCATTCCTTTCTGAAAGTTTATAACAAATAACTGGGTGACTTAACCTCTACAAGCACATCTCCTTTTTCACTACAAATGGAAACAAATGGCCTATAAAGAGCAGGACCCCACTCAGGGGCAGTTCCCAGCCACTGTGTGGTCTCCCGTCACTGCCCAAATGGGTGAGTCTCCCCTTTTGTTTACATGAAATCCGCTCTTGCCTCCCTGACATTAGGACAGCAAAGGTTTTTAACTGGGTTTTCTTTTAGACCTCCCATTAATCTTCCCTCCTCTCTCCCTGCTGAATGAAGAAGCAAACTAAATTATTTACATTCTGATGTCATGAGGACTCTCCCTCCATTATTAGGCTTTCATTGGAGCCCCCACATATCTATGGAGAGGTTTCCCTCAGCCGATCCTCATCTCTGCATAGCATCGCAAGCAGATCCACTTGTTGGATGTCACTATAATGCAGGTACAAGTTGCCTCCCAGCCATCTGCGCATGCCCTGAGCACATACATCAAAGTTTGCTGTTTCTCACCAAGTTCTGGTATCACCAAGATCCAAGTTTCCTGGCGTTCAGCAGTCTAGAGCCACTTTGCTATGCAATATTCTAAAAATTGATGTCTGGCACCCCTTGAGGAAAACCAAAGTCTACCAGACACTTCACAAAAGCTATTCATTGTGTTTCTTGTCCAAGTGACAGGAAAGACTTCCATGGGGGAAGGAGAAGGCTGTCATCCACGCCAGTGTGCCTGGGTCCAGAAGGAGGAGCGGCCACCTTCACAGTGAAGCTTTAAGCAATGGGACTGTGTGGCAGCTGAGCAGAAGGACAAAGATTCCCCAAGTTTCCCTTCCCCTGAAATCTCCCTTTATTCAAGTCATTTCTACACAGCAGAAATGTTTGTTTATGTATTTGCTTATTTATTTATGTATTGCCACTGGAGATTGAACCCAGAACATCACAGGGTAAGTGTACACTCTACCACTGAGCTACATCTCCAGCCCAAGAAGTATAATTTTGTATGATGTCAGAGCAAGAGTCATGGAAGGCTTACCACAAAGGAATTTCTCAAGCAAATTGAAAAAAAAAAAAAATAAAAGAGTCCACAATGTCACTGGCATCTACAAAACCTCCTGCTTGAAGTCTAAATAACAATTTCATACTAAAGTTAAATTAAGAAAGTAATTTTTAACAAGAAGAAGAGGTACCAAGCACCTGTTCTTCTCACCCTTAATGCACTGCCCCATTGATTTCTTTAAGCCTTAGGTTATTGATGGAACCTTCTTTACAACTTCTTAGATTTCCAGAGAAAGGAAACGTATTTAAACTCAACACTTATGTAATACATTTACTCTCTCCTTAACTTTACCACTTATTGAGGGCATTCATAACCTTAAAAAGTCACTGCAAGGAAAATACTATAGTGTAAACTCTGGCTTTACAACTAGACAGTGGTTGCCATGTTCTTCCTGCAATATCTAGACACTAAACATGTCCTGTGGCCTGAAGGTCCCCTTTGAGACTTCTACTGGCCTCAGTGGAAGCTGTCATCTCCTATTTGTACCCACCTGATAGAGTGCCAAGGATCTCTGTGCTCAGCAGCCCTTACCACACCAAACTTCCAGTCAAGCCCCCACCCCTACTTTGTACCTCACTCTATTTCATGGGCAACAAAGAAATGCTACTTGTATTGCAATATATTGTTGGCTAAATAATTGCTTTAGCTTTTGCTTAAACACTTGCCTCTTGCGGCCTCTTACATGTCATGGCACCAGTCTTCGTGAAAAACACTCCCCACAATGCATCTCTCTCTGGCCCAGTATGTGGCCTTGGTACTGGGCCACACTACCTATGTGGTGCTTCACGCCAATCCAGTTCAGCCCTTATCCTGCCAGTGACACAGACATGTGAATTCCAGCAGAGGTCACAGTCTAGGCTCAGGCTGCCCTCATTCTTCATGCACACTGACACAGCTTAGGTGATACTTGTCTCATCCAGCTTTTTGTAGCTCCTTACTTCCTTACTTCTGGAGACATTCTTAAATCCTAGGTGTTGACCAGCATCTTCTAGTGCACTATGTACGCTATTTAGAAATTCAGAAGCAGGGCCTTGTTCAGAGCTCTCTAATCAGAATCTCTTTGTTAAGATCCAACAACCTTATTCTTTGAATGACTGTTTTTCAGACAACCAGGCTTGTGAAGCACTATTTCAGAGCTCCCATTGAATTTGTGCCTTATTTGAACACATCTTCCCCTTATCCAGGCCCACTTCTAGAATAGCATTCTCTGTTGTTCTTCTTGGACCTTTACCCTTGAGGAAGGTTATGACCTTTGTCCACGTCTGCTGTTTCTAAATGATGCCCTGTGCCAGAGCTCGTGCTGTAGCTGGTTGTTGGAACATCTGTGAACCTATGAGGAGGAGGAGGAAGAGGGGGAGGGGGATAAGGAAGGGGAAGAAAGAAGAGGAAGAGGGTTTCTCAGATATTAAGACTCTGCCCCAGTTCCAGATCCACAAATCCAGAGGTGGGCCTTCCTGGAAATATCTGTGTGTGTTTCAGGAATAAGCCAGATTGGGGTACCTTAGCAGGATTTATCATGGTGATTTTTCCTTTTATTTTTTCCTTCCTTTTTTTTTAAAATGGGCATAATTATAAAATCAAAAGACTTCATGATTAAGTACCCATTTTTTTTTAATCTGTTACCTTTGAAATACATTAAAAAGGGGTCAGAGATATAGTTCAGTGGCACACAGAACTGGCAAGCATGAGGTTGTGGGTTTGATTCTTAGTACAAAAAAAAAAAGTTTATGTCAATGTCTCTGTTACTCTTCTCTTTAGTTCACAGCTACTGGAGGTTTCAGTCCATACTGAGCTGGCTCCGAGGCAGATTGGTACATAGCAGAGAGCAGCAGTTCATGGTGGCAGAAGGCAACAAAACAGCAAGAGCAAAAGGGAGGAGTAGCAGCAACAATGGCCACAGAGAGCAAGTCTGTCTCGCTGTCTCTCCTATGTTACATTCAGGCTACCTATCCCAGACTGTGTGTCACAGTCACACCCATAATCCCAGCAGTACTAAGGCCCATAATCCCAGCCTTGGATCATCAATTAATTACAAAGTGTAGAACTGCACCTCAATGACTGCATGAGGCTTTGGAGTATTTTTGTTTGTTTATTTGTTTGGGGGGTTTTGTTGTTGTTCTTGTATTTTAGGGAAGGATCTACAGGGTGTTCAGGATCTCACTACTAGATCAGACTCATAATGATCCGCCAGTTTACAGTCTCCCAAGAGCTGGGATTACAGGCGTGCGCCACCAAGCCCAGTCTCAATTGCCATCTCAGTGTGCCCCTGGCGTGGGGCCAGCCCGGCAGGTCTAGGGACTAAAACCCAGCCCCTGAACCTGCTTGCAGGCGCTTTAATCTGCTGAGCTATTTGGCCGGCCCATGCATGAGGCTTTGGGGAGACAAATATACACAAATTATAGCAGTGAAATACATAAAAAATAAATACATTGATAAGAGGACAACAGGATGGATAGATGGATAAATATATGATAAAGAAAATCTAGTGAGGTATTAATGGAATCTGTGGTAGGTACATGGGTATTCATTGTACAATTCTTATACCTCTTAATACAGTGGAAATTTTTCATAATAAAATGATAACATAAATGATTTAAATTAAAGTCTCCATGAAAATATTATATTATGAAATTAAGATAAATTGAATCCCCAACTTAATACAGTAATTAGTTCAGAAACTGACTAATGAGACTCAATTTCTTCTAAGTATTATGTGTGCTGTCTGAATTTGCTATCTGTATCTAGCAATTAAAGTGTTTTGAAGATTACGTAGAGCGACCATTGTTAATTTTTTATGATCTTGTCTTAAAATTCATTTTTATTTAGGTACTGCTTCATTTTTGTTACCTTGTCTTTGTTCTTTCTTTAATTGATTAATTAATTAATTGGTACAGGGGCTTGCTACACATCTCAGACTCATAGTGATCCTCCTGTCTCAGGGTCCCCAGCACCTGGGATTACAGGAGTGCACCATCGGGGATTTTGGGGCTGGCACTGTATGTGGTACTGGGATCAAACCCAGGTTTTTGTGTTTTCAAGGCAGGTACTTAGGCCCCTGAGCTATCATCCCAGTCTGTCTTTTCTTCTCTTTAAAATAAAAAGTTAATAAACAGTAGTTTTAAATAAAAAGTTCTGAAAACATGAAAATTTTTTTAACTTAGCATTTCCTTCCCCTTCTGTTTGCTTTGTATCAATAGGGAAAATATGAATAGTATCAAGAACCAAAGGGACTGCTGTTAGAAAATTGTCTAAGCAAAACAGAACTATAAGCCGGGCGTGGTGGCGCATGCCTGTGATCCCAGCACTCGGGAGGCTGAGGCAGCAGGATCGTTGTGAGTTCAAGACCAGCCTGAGCTACAAAGTGAGCTCGAGGCCAGCCTGAACTGCATAGTGAGACCCTGTCTCAAAAAGACAAAAAAAAAAAAAAAAAAACCAGAACTATAGTCTTTGAGAAAAATTACGAACAGGAAATATTACTATAGTCTGTAGCAATTGAAAAGCTTCCATTCAAAATCAAATACACTCGGAGCCCAAAGAAATTAATGACATATTTTAGATCATAGAGCCAGTGACTAAATCGGAACAAAAACAGAAAATCATAAGTACGTAATAAACACATTCTAATATTTTACTAACACAATCAAAATGGGTTTAAATGGGAGCAAAAACTACTTAATTTTTTCTTTTCCATTAGTATTGAAGCACTGATAAAAATTGCACTACTAACTTGATTTTTTCAAGAAATAGAAACCGTCTTAAAATGGAGATTTTTTTCAAAGTCTTGTAAGGAATTTTTTTTGGTCATATCAGGGATTGAACTCAGGACCTTGCACTTGACAGGCAAGCACTTATTCCACTGAACTATCTCCCCAGCCCTGGAGATTTTTTTTAGAATGAAACATAAGGTAAGCTGAAAAGCAGGAGAAAATGTACACAATAAAATCTGATGAAGAATTGATCATCATAATAAAAAATAATATTCAAAAGTAAAAAGTGAGAAAGAGAAAACTCATTTCTTCAAAATAGACAGAAGTTCTAAAGAATCATTTGACACCAAAAAATACATAGAGATGAACAGTATACTTACAAGAAGATGTCCAGCATTATTAGGCAATTATCAATTAAAATTGCAGTGCATACCATTATCCATTTATTGGAAATTATTAAAAGTAAATGAACAGATGAAAAAAAATCTTACCACACCTGGCCAGATGCAGCACACCCGCTGTCCACCGGGACAAAGACTCCAGCACTTGATTACACAATTAAGTGCATTTTTAACAAGTGACTATGTGATATAACTCCTAGGTATTTCTTCAAATGAGTTGAAACTATGCTGATTTAAAAAAAAAACAAAGGGGAAAGAAGAAGCTTTATTCATAATTGCCAAGACCTGGAAACAATCTAGATTTGTAGTAAGTGAATGGATAAACAAACTGAATGGATGTGTCTATGCAATACAATACTCTCAGTAATGACAAAGAATAAATTGGTTTCTTCTTGGGAGGAAAGTGGAGTAATAAAGACTGGGTGTGCTCTTCCACCTGTGAGAAACCATCCAGGCAAAACAAGGGCATGAAGCAACAGTTTGCAAGGTGCTAGGCACCAAGTGATGGAGAACAGTGACCTCTGAAAGGCAAGATACAAATGAGGTGAGAGTATGGCTTCCTCAACCCGATGCCCCGAGGAAGTTTCCAGGCCAGTGAACATGGAGCAAGAGTGTAGGTAAGTGTTTCTACGAAAGAGCAGGAAAAAGAGCTGCAAAGAACTGCAGCGATCAACAGGCGATCCTTGCTCTATTGCAATCAATGGTGCACTGATTAGCAAGTGCTTGGGAAGGAGTTGCTGGGTTGGAGAAGAACCACTGGAAAGGATTGAAAGGAGCAGAGGTGTGTGCACTTACAGCGCCCCTCATATTTATCCTGTTAGAGATCCGAGGCCCTATTTGTCCATATTTTATTTTTCTATAGAAAATCATTTTCTGCCTTGTTTTGCATGAGTTGATTATCTTTCCTTTAACTAAAATAACAATTTCTGTAGTCTGCTACCCCTAATCCTATTGTGTTATTTGGGGGCTATCTGAGGTCGTGCCTTTGTAACATACCCCAGTGTTGTAAAATGGTGGCACTGCTTTACCTCATTCCCTACAGTATGAAAACCTCCCAATATTGTACTTACATTTCTTCCCTCCAACATTTATGCTACTATTTCCACATATTTTATGCATATTAGCTCCATGCTACAAGCTTTATTTATATTTAAATAATTATATTGTAAATAGATTTAAGTAGTAAGAAATCATGTTGCACGTTTAGCAAAGTAATAACTATTTCCTGGGTCTTCATTCTTTCCTGTAGATGCACATTTTCCCCAGTATTTTGTTCTTGTGCCTTTAGACTTTGATTTTTCTTACAGTGAGTTTATGTTGGCAATGAATTATTCTAGCCTTTGTCCGTATTAAACCATTCTCGTCTCACCACCATTTTTCCTGGGTTTAGAAGGCTAACATACTTGTTCAGTTATTTTTGCTTCCATGTTTGTTAACAAAACAGATTAATCTCAATTGATACAGAAAACTTTTGACCAAATTTGATTTTTTAAAAAAATCAGCAAACCAGGTATAGAGGGGAACTTCATCAGCCTAACAGAAGATTTTTTAATAAAATCAAAAGCCAACATACAACTAACATAATTACTGATAAAAAAATGAATGATTCTCCCTTTGAAATCAGGAACAAAATCAGGAATGCCATGTTTCATAATTTCTGTTAACACTGAGCTAAAGATTCTGACAAGTACAATATACCAGGTATATCCACCAAAGACAACAAGTTCAGAAAGGAAGACACAAAGCTGCCTTCATTTCTAGGTGACATGATTGTGAAGGTAGATAAGCTGACAGAATCACAAAAATCTTGTCAGAACTAATAAGTGATATTATTAACATTATAGGATACAAGATCAGTGTTAAGAACTCCCTTTTATTTCCACTCACTAGCGACACAGAAAATTTAACCATAAATATCATCTATAATAACAAAAATGCAAAATATATAGGGATAAATGTGACAAAAATGTGAACAGTTAGCAAAAATTATAAAATTTTCTCAGCGAATGTAAAAAGCATAAATGAAGAGATACCCATGTTCACCCACAGTTGAGTAATATTAAGATTTGGGTCAGGCAGATGGCTCAGTGGAATAAGCACTTCCCTGGCAAGCACAAGGACCTAAGTTCAATCCCCAGTTCCACAAAAAAAAAAAAAAAAAAAAAAAAAAAAATTAAGATTCAAATTCTCCCATACAATGATCTATAAGACAAAGAAATTCCAATAAAAATCTCAAGCAGTATTTTTGCATAAAATGAAAAAAATTCTAAAGTTCATATGAAGAAACAGAATAGGCAAATCAATTTTTCAGAACAAACTTGGGAAACTAAAACTACCTAATTATTAGAATTATGACAAACCTATGGTAATCAAGAAAGCCTACTACCAGGATCAAGATGTATGAGTCAACTCAACAAAGAGTCCAGAAGCAAACTCACACATAGATGTACTACTGATCTTTAACCAAAAAAAAAAAAAAAAAAAAAAAAAAAAAAAAAAAAAAAAAAAAAAAAAAAAAAAAAAAAAAAAAAAAAAAAAAAAAAAAAAAAAAAAAAAAAAAAAAAAAAAAAAAAAAAAAAAAAAAAAAAGCAGTTTACGAAAGAAAAATATTCTCTTTAGCAAAACAACAAACTTCAATCCAGACCTTGCACCTCAAAAAAATGCTGAAAATTATTTTACAATTTAATTAAGAGTGCTCATTTACAGGCCGAAAACTACCAGCTACCTAGAAGAAAACATGCTTTTTTCAGGGAAACATGTTTTTAGTTTTGACGGTGACCCTGTTACATGAGGCCAAGTGTGGAATTTTCCATTTGCAGCACCATAAACACCTAAAAAATTGCCAGTTTTGGAGCACTTCAATACTTAAAGTTTTCAAATCAGAGATGCCCAACCTGCATAAGGTAGAGAAAAAACTGTATAATGTACTCTGGAAGAAAAAAGAAAATTGAAAAGTAGAAACATGCTTCAAACTGTAATTATACAGAGCATCTTTGAAATAATATGAGAGAATAGATACTAGTATTTGCCACTGAGAAGAGAGGAACTACGCACCTGTGGAAACAGGTTAGAGAGGAATTTATTTCTTTCCTCTTACCCTCATTGTACCTTTCAGAATATTGTACCAATTGCCATCGTATTAATTATTTAAATCTCATTTAAAAACTAAGACACTCTTTTCCTATTTTAAAAACACAGAAGTAGGTGCATATTCTCAACCATGAGCAGAATGCATGTTTTGTATGTGCTTGAGCTCTCCAGCCAGGTCGTAGCCGACTGATGCCAAAGATTTCAGAGGATCTCTGAAGTATCTGAAGACCCAGACTGAACCTGCAAGATGCATCTGTTAATAGAATTTCTGTCTCAGAGGTGCAGTGCTGCCATCCAACCGGCACTTGGAGTCTGGGTTTATTGATAGATGAGTGAGATTGAACATGACACCTGTGTCCAGCGAATCCCCTGGCACCATTTAACTAACACTTAGAGCAGCTGCTTTTGAAAAATTACCTTCAGATTGGGCCCACCCTAGCAGAACAAAATCATCACCTTAAGTACTTTCCCAGTTCCCTATAAATGAGGATTCTTGCCCTGCAAGAGAGAACTGAGCCATATTTTATTTGAAGTCACATCTGTCATTTTCCTTTCATTTCCTCTGCTCTCTACCTTCGGTCACAATGCATGTGCTACAGAAATATCTTTCAGAGAGATTGCGACCACCCCATTTTTCAAGGTCTTCAACACTGCTCATTGCCCTGGCAGAAGGTTCATGATCACCAGAGCTCACAAGGCCTTTTGCCATCTGCTCTTAAAAATACCATTTGGAGGCTGAAGATATATCTCCATGGCACAGTGCCTGCATGGGAAGTGTGAGATCCTGAGCTCAATTCGTGGTACAGAAAAAATTAGCTTGTACTTACACATTCCTGCACATCCTCAAAAATTTCCCAGACTTTATCCTACCACATCATCACCTGCTGTGTCTTCAAGCCATTGCTCATGCTTCTCCTCATTGCCTTCCTAATGAACCACCACTCATTTATCAGGGCTCGGATCCAATGTCACCCTGTAATGAAGTATTCCATAGGCCTACCAGACCACACTGATGAATACTGTCTCCTTGATTCCAGAGTAAAGACATTGTTCGCGTAATTCTCTGCTGTAGTATTTATCATAACTCTTATCTTTCTCTCTTCAATATTTTTTGTTTCTATGAGAACAGGGAGTATAATTTACTGATCTTCATATCCACAGCACTTAGGTAATCAGATTTTCACATAATACTAAGAACTTAATATTTCCAGTGACTATATAGACTCTTTTAATTACTGACTGTCTAGTTCAACCTTGAGATCTTTCTAAATCTCCAGTTTGTCATCTCCTGCTTCAAACACCTTAAGAGTTCCATTGAAGCCTAGACAGGACTGCTTGTGACCTGTGGCACACTAGTCCAGCTAAAACATGCAGCTTTATTTCTCATCAGCAGATACATTTACACTTGATAAGCTGCCCTACATATAGCTTCTACTCCCCCACCTACATGCTCGTTGGCCTATTCTCCTTGCCCGTGTTCTCCACGGTACAAAATAAAGCCCAGTTGTGATGGCATTACACTTCCACCTCAAGGGTTAAAATGAAAATTCCAACTTTAAGTAAGTGTTGAGAAGGTTGTAGAAGTAGTGAGATTCTCATTCATTCGCTGGTGTAAATGTAAATTGGAGTAAGCGCTCATTAATGAATTTCACTTCAAAACAAATGAGTCAGATTGTGGTAGGGCTTAGGAGTCTGATAATTTGACGTTTGGAAACTTGGCGATCCTGGAGACTTCACTCCTAAGATTAGCCAGTTCATGGAGTTAGCAAAAAGCTCACAGGGTCTTAGTCACTTCCCTCATGGCTGGGACAAAACACTCAACATCTGCAACTTGAAGGAGAAGGTTGTTCTGGCTCAGGGTTACAGTTCCTAGTCAGCTTGTTCTGAAGCATGAAGAGCATAGGGGAGGGTCTAGTAGAGGAAAGTGTCTCCCAAGGTGACAGACAGGAAGCAGGGAGCAGAGAGGTTTCCAGGGAGCCACACCCTTGCAGGAAACACCACCAGCATCAGCCTCTTCTAACCAGGGTCTACTCTCCAACAGCACACTCAGCCACTGCCCTCTCCAGGGGATGGATCCACCAAGGAGCACAGCAATGCCTGATCCAGTCCCTTCCCCAGAGCCCAGCCTCTGAGGACAGGAGACACTGAGAGTGACATTTTCTATCAGAACCATAGCACAAGACATTTCCTGAATGTAACTCAACCATACCTACTGCCTACCTACCTACCACTTTAGGGTTATATTCATTTGCCCTAATCAACTCGGGACCAGGTAACAAACAACTAGGGGGAGCCTCTATGCCCCAGCTATGAAATTATTCAAGCTTGCAAAGTATAAATCCTGCTTAGCTTATCTACCTGTCAATTCCTTCCTGTATCAGCCTCAATTCCCTTTCTCACAGTACAGGCTACTGCTGTCCCTTCTACCCCAAGACTGGCTCTGGTGCTTCCCTGTGTGTCCCCCAACAGGGCCTTGTGTAGCCCCCACAGAGTGGCCAATACCCCCATCTTGGGAAATGTTGTCATAAACTATCTTTTCCATGCCATTGTCTCCTGACCTGATGCCTTTTATACCTCAAAGTTTCTATCAATACACTTTACTTTAAAACTCTGCAAGATATGTGTATACATTAGAATGTGAGAAATGTTTTAGATACACTCTCCTATGATTTTATAAAATAAGCTATCTATAACAGAGTTGGGTCCTGAATTCAACCTGCACCCCCCAAAAAAGAATGAATCCTCTCAGAAGAGAAATTACACTCAAGACCAGGGCTCTGAATCTCTTTGGTTTGACTGCAGTGGTTCCATTCCCCCAGCACCCCACCACCACCACCACCCCATCTCTGGCCCTCCCAGAGACTTGTCTGAGAAACCTTCTGGATTTATGAGCGAGAAGCAGAGACCAGGAGGCCTCCTCACATAACCCCCACAGGAACCCAGCCCTAGCGGCTGCTCCACCTTGCAATGGAGGCCTCAATTCTCTCCACTGCATTGGTGCCAGTGGTGACAGATTGAAATTATTGCCAGACACCTGAATTCTGTTTTCCAGTTTGGGGAATTCTTGTTCATGTTTGGAATTCCGCTTTGCCTGTCTCTCATGGTCTCTCTTCTTAAAAGTCATACTGTAGGGCTGGCAAGATAGCTCAGAGGTCTAAGCACCTGCTTAGGCAAGCATAGCGACCCGGGTTCAATCCCCAGTACAGCACGCTGCACCACCCCACCCCTGGGCCTGCTGAGTTGGCCACTGAAACCGGATGGTGCATGCCTGTAACCCCAGCACTAAAGGGGCTGAAAACAGGAGGATCACTGAGTCTGATCTGTGTAGTGGGACCCTGTAGCAAATACATAAAAAATAAAGTTGTACTATGATGGTTCTAAAATAGCTTTCTAGGTTATTTTTTCCTCTAGTCATTATTGTTGGTCTGCCTCATAGTTCACATATGAATATAACATTTATTATTGGGGGAGAATGTTCAAATTATATGTAATAGATCATATAATTTATATAAACTGACCAATAAGAAAATTCTCATTTCATTGCTATTCCCAGTAAACATCCATTCATTAAAAAATAATCTTTCTCCATTGAGCATAGGCACAATCATTAGTCATTTTAAAGTGTTATGAGTAGAAATGTGATAGGAGCCCTTTTTTTTTTTTTTTATAATGGTCTTGAGAACTGAACCCAGGGCTTTTACAGTGAGTGCTTATTTTATCCTTCTCCCCTCTTCCTCTTTCTGCCACTTCTCCCTTTCCTCCTTCTCTTCATCTTTTTCTTTCTCATTTTCCTCTTCCTCTTTCTGTAATGAGAACATGGGAAGGTCAAGGAAGATACAAAATTTCAATTACAAAGCTAAAAACTTTCTCCTCTTCCTCCTCCTCCTCCTTCTCCTCCTCTTCCTCCTCAGTCTCTTTCTTCTCCTCCTCTGACTCCTCCTCCCCCTCCTGAGCATCTCCCCTCAGGCCCCTCCCCTTCCCCTTGTCCTCTAATGAGCACACGGGGAGTCTGGGAAAGATAAAATTTCTATTTCTCTATCACTCTCCATCTTACATGGAAGTTTGTTAAATTGGGGTAAAAGCATTAGACCTGAAAGTAAGATAAACCTTTTTTTAACAAGCCTCTGAGATTTTCTTTGTGTTTCCCAGATTAAAACTTCTGGATATCAGAAAGCAAATTTTCTTTTATCTTTTGAAGCCTAGCTTAAATGCTTCCTTTTCTATGAAGACTTCCTCAGTGACCATTTTGATTAGCACCATTCATTCCATTCTCTCTTCTCAAGGCCACTTTCTGGATCTCTGTATCACAGCATGTTATGCCTCATATCATAGAGAGGTGTTAAGTGTATTGAATACAACTTTGTTTCTTTAAAAAACGTATCTACTGCATCTAGTTAGGTTTTTATAAGCACATGTCTTAGTTAATTTTCTGTCATTGCTGGAACAAATTACTCATCGCCCAAAATTAAGGAAGAAAAGGTTTATTTAGCTCACAGTTTGTGGTGGTTTCATTGCATACTCAGCTGGCTTCAAAGCACAGTGGCTCAGGGCAGAGAGAAGCTGTCCATGGCAGCAGAAAGCAGCCAAATAGCAAAAGGGAGGAATAGTGACAAAAATGGCAACATGGAGCAAGTCTGTCCCTCTTGTGTTGCATTCAGACTCTCTGCCTCAGGCCTGGTGTAGCACTCACACCCCAAATCCCAGCAATGGATCATGAATCAGTCACACACCCTAGAAGTCAACCCCAGAACTGCATGAGGCTTCAGGGGGACTAGACACACACCATGCATAGCACCACATAAAACAGTCTTACCCAGCTCTTGAAACTACTGAGGGAGAAGTTTGCTTTCAGAGTCACTTTTTAGTGACTCTGAAAAAAATCACAAATAAAGTTTAGCAATCATCATCCTCAAATCTTCAGAGTAACTTACACTGGCTCAAAAATACCAACAGTCATCCAGGATAATTTCATGGCAAGTTCTTTTAAAACCTTAAATTATAAATCAACCATATCTATACAGTAGCTTTGGGAGATGGCCACAATACCACAATTGCTCTGCCAAGGGAGTTTGTCCCTATGAAATGGTGCAGAGCAGCCTACACAGGAGCCAATTCTACCTTGTGGACATTAGAGGCCACGAAGTACATCTCAGGACACCAGTCAGCTTCAGATCCAATCTGCCATAACACACACAGCTCTGGCTGCACTTCCAAGGCCTTACATGCAAAAGGAGGATAACAGGAGCTGCAGCCACCTATGCTTTGGACGTGTCTACACATTGTGTCAGCTTTCAATTCTGTAGCAATGGCTTTGGTGCCTGGTCCTTTCATCTTTTTCATTTTGTAACTCAGATCTCAGCTTTGAGCTGTAGGCTGAGCATGGTTTCTGTGACCATGAACTCTAAGTCATAAAGGATTTAAGGTGTCATCCTTGAGTGTCTCTCTTATATGACATAACTTCTCAAGGACTCTGCTACTTGAAATCAAGCTCTGGCATCTTCTACCCCACCACTACTTCTTTTATCAACTTTGCTTTCTTCTGAATGTCTGAACGTGTTTCCACCCTTGGAGATAAAGTCACTTCTTTGCTGTCATGCTTCTGTCCATGAATCCCAAGCTTACATGGGAAGTTCCTGTACCAGCTGCCAGACTTCCTTGAGCCTCAGCATGTAGCTTCTGCCAGACTCCCCGGTCTGAGTTCTGAAGAAATATTCGGATACCTACTTCTGCTCCTTAATGATTCCTGCTATGAGCCACTACTTGTCTGAGCTGGAACCTGCCTCAATCAGACCTGGATAGTCCCCTGGCCTCCTGCTCTTGCATGGCTTTCAAACTGGATTTCTGAACTGAGTAGGCCTTTACCCCAGCTAGATCTGAGCTTTCAGTATTCTGACCAGCCCCACCAAGAGCAAACACCTGGTTTGGATAGAATTTAATTCTTCTGGGTAGTGAAATAGCTCAGTGGACTTAACACCTGGTTAGACAAGAGCAGACACTGGAGCTTGAGCCCAGGCACCACATCTGTGCCAGCCTCACCCCATGGCATGCTGAGTCAGCCACCAAGACCAGGAGTGGTGGCACACACCTATAATCCCAGACCTGGAAAGGCTGAAAATAGGAGGATCACTCAGAGTCCAAGCTGTGTCTTGTACCAAATACATTTAAAAAAATAATAATTCTATTAGAATATTTGAAATATGTTCTGCAGACCCTTAGTTCTATAAAGTGCTGTAGACCCAACTGCACCTGAAGGATGCTAAAGTTAAGAGTGTTTTCAGGAGAATATGCAAGAGCTAAAAAGTATCCATCATGGGAGGCTGTCGCAAAGTTTTTATTTACTAAGATTATGTGTGCTAATAACATGTGAAAAGGGGCGAAGCCTGTGTGTACCCAATGTTTGCTTGGTCATCTTTACTTGACACATTTATTGATGTAATGTCCCATGGTATTGAAATTTGGAAATGCCAAATCATATTTTTCATCAGCAGGAGCAATAACCTACATTCGAAGAGACTGATGTCTTCACAAATCCAAAGGCACACACACAGCCCCATTCATGATATAAAGGAAGCTTTTCACTGGTTTTGAATCCTGCATCTTCTCCTTTGCACTAGAGACTAATTCACTAGCTGTTTTGACTGTAGCAATTGCTTATTGGCATCTCCATTTCTACTTCTACTTCACAGAGTGAAAATATAATTAGGCACAGCACCATCATCATCATTATTATTATGAAACAAAAATAATCAGAATTTTCATTTGCTATCAAATTATTGTTATTTAGAAATTTGGCCCATGGTGTCTTCATTAATACTGCCAATAATCAAACAACGTTCATGTAATTTTTTAAATACTTTTATTGA
This sequence comes from Ctenomys sociabilis, assembly GCA_004027165.1. NCBI lineage: Eukaryota > Metazoa > Chordata > Mammalia > Rodentia > Ctenomyidae > Ctenomys > Ctenomys sociabilis. The sequence goes on from PVKA01003367.1 coordinate 77,049, forward strand.
GAAAGTTTCAAAACCAATTAGTAAGAGAGTTTCAATAGTTAATACATTGTATAATGTTGTCTTAGTGGCTATTCATTGTAGAAGATGCAGAAATGATATCCTGTCCACACACATTAGAACAAATCTTTCTATTCACATGCAATTGTTAATCTTGCTTTACAGAAGAGGCACAAAACAGTTAATTAACTTGACCAAAATTCTCCAGCTAGTATTGTGTTCTCAATGCCAGCACTCAAGTCACTTAATAAATATTGAACGCTAGGTCATGCTATAACCCTAGAGGCATAACATTAAGTAAACAAATGTATTTTCCCATCTGAAGCTTACATTGAGGTAAAATAGACAGGCATTTAGGGCTGGGGATTTAGTTCAGTGGAACAGCACTTGCCCGGCAAGTGTGAGGTCCTAAGTTTGATTCCTAATACCAAAAAAAAAAAAAAAAAAAAAAAAGAGAGAGAGAGAAAATAAATAAACAAACAGGCACCAAATAAAACAGCATAGACCCTATGATAAGTGACAAAGATTAAAATAGAGTATGAAACAGAGGAGTCTGGGAAGATGATGGTATTTTTGGCACTCTGGCCATCGAAAGCCTCTCTTATTTAAGGTGTTCCATGAATATACAGAAGAGTTGAGTAGGGGAAAGAGTTTGAGGCAGAGGGCATGACAAACAAACAAACAAAAAAAAAAAAAAAAAAAAAAAAAAAAAAAAAAAAAAAAAAAAAAACGAACCTTGAGGTAGGAACACCTCCAATTGTTTGGGGCTTTTAGACATATCTATGTTGAGGATCAAGAGTAAATAGCCCAGCAGAATGATTTAAAACATTATGAGTTTCACAACAAAGAAAGCTCCAGTAAAGTTGTGTTCTGCAAAAGACACAGCAGAGGAGATATGGATGATCTCTGAGAAAGAATAGAATAGAAAAGATGACTTGCGAGCTTCACTAGAAGCAGCAGGATTCCACCCTTTAGAGCCTTAAAATCATAAAAGTGAAAGACTGCTTTCAACAGAAAGCTACAGAGCACCACGTGCCAGACTGGTGGAAGCCTAGAGGCTTTGTTCCATGGAATTGCATTCAGAGTGGCCAGTTAACCAGGCATTCAATGCTTCGGATGAGAAAGGAAGGCAAGCTACTTCTCAACCTGGCAGCAGACCTTGGCATCACCACATGGGATGGTTTTAGGCACATGCAAAATGCAAGCACTATGGGTTCAGCAGGGTTTCCACCAAGAATTTATAAGACCTGGGAGGCTGGGCAGGGTGATCCTTAGAGGGCAGCATGTGAAGCTAAAGGTGCATTGGAGATCTCAGAAGTTTGGAGAAGCCAGGAACATAGATTATCTGAGGAAAACTTCAGAGTGAGCAGAGTTGACCTAAGAGATAAGCCATGGCAGCTACAATGATTAGAAGGGCCATAGGGCCAGAGCCATCCAAGCCCTTTGGAGTTCACAGCTTGCCATAGATTGGCTCGGATGTTCTACATGGAACAATAGGACTTAATGTTTGCTCGGTTGGATTTTGGACTAGCCTTGATCCCATTCCTTTAAATTCCCCCTTTTGTAACTTTTGGAATGGAAATGTCTTGTGCCATGGAAAGTTGAAAGTATTTACATTTCATTTTTACAGGGCTTGCAGCTAAAAGTGTGCCTGAAATCTCAGAGAAGCCTTGAGACTTGGGCTTTTTAGCAAGGCCAAAGTTGGGATTTTCACAACTACTAGAGATGGACTAAATGCCTTTTTCTTAAATGAATATACATGAGTCTTTGGGAAAGGTGAGGGGAGAAATGTTGTGGTTTGTGTCTGTATGTGCCCCCCACAAAAGCCTTATGCAGTTTTAGGCTTTTGGAAAGTGAATAAATCTTGAGCTTGTGACTAATTCATGGTCTAATGCAAGGATTGTGGGTGAGAATGCTACACGCACCCTAGGATGGCTCGTCTTGTTGTTTTTGCTGTCTTCTTCCACCTTGAGCTGTTGTTCTTCTGCTATGTGCCACCACACATTGGAGCCAGCCAATCATAGACTGAAAGCTCTATAAACTGTGAACTAAGTAAACCTCTCCCTCTTTAACATGAAGAGTTGGGTACTTTGACTCGGCAACAAAAAAAGTAACTAAGACAGATAGATGATAATATCAGCTTCTGGAACAATTAGAAAAAAATTACATAAAGATCTCTTTGTAGATTGGGCATGGGATATTAGGGAAATAAAGGAGTTATGAATAACTCCATTTGAGCATTTCTGGGCATTGAGTTACCTTTAAATGAGCAGGGCAGGAAAATGTCTATCTAAGTTCTTGCATAGCAATTACTTTTACTTTCATTTCAAGCAAGTGTTTATCTTTGCCTGTGTACCTGTCCATATACTTTTCAAAGAAAATTCATTGTGTCTCTTTTTCTGAGCCTCGACAGAACTTCAAACCCAGTTCAAAATCTGTTGAAAGTTTTTGATATTTCAAAAGGACAAAAGGAGTCAAAGTCTTATTGTATGAATCAAGGTTTTCCAGAGAAACTAAACCAATAAGAGATAATCAGATAGAAATAAATAGATGGCAGATAGACAGGAAAATTTATTAGGTGAATCAACTCACATGATTATTGAAACTGAGACATCCTATGCAGGCTCTCTGTGACTTGGAGACCTCAGAGTGCCAAAAAAGTATGATTCATTTCAAACTCCAAAGCCTCAGAAGACAAGAGGATGGTGTAATTCCAGGTGAAGGCATGACAACCATGGGGTCTACTGGTGTTAGTACTGGATTTATAGGACCTGAGGGTTCCAATGTACAGGGGTCATGAAAAGGATCATGCCCCACTTCCAGGAAAGAAAAGATGTCCACCAATGAGTTTCAATCTTTCCATTCAGGTCACTGACTCACATACCAATCTTTTCTGGAAAAATCCTCAAATCACACCAAGACTCAGTGATTTACTTAATTCAGTCAAGGTGACATCTAAAAGTAATCAGCACACATGTTCACCTTCTTTAGTCACTAGGAAAATTCAAAGCAAAGCCACAATGAGATATCACTTCATATCCATTAGAAAGCCTAACACACAAAAAAAAAATAAACAAATGCTAAGAAAGATGTTGAAATATTAAAATTTTTTCTCTCTGCTTGTAAAACTATAAAAACAGTGCAGGTGCTATCAGAAACAATTTGGCAGTATTTCAAAAGTTAAGTGTAGGCATAGCATATGATTGAGAGATTCTACACCTAAATATATGTCCAGAAGAAATGAAAATGTAGGCCCACACAATTTTTTTCACAAATATTCATAGCAACACTATCAATAATAGTAAGTGAAAATAACTCAAATGATCATCAAGTGAAAAAATCATTGTGGCACATCCATGCATGAGATATTTTTTTTGTTTTTCAATCAAAAATGATACAATATAAATGAACCTTAAAACATTATGTTAAAAGAAAGAAGTCAGTTACAAGTAACTATATATTATATTACCATATTTATATGAAATATCTAGAATAGGAAAATCAGTAGATACGGAAAATGAATTAATGTTCGTCTAGGGCTGGGCCATTGGTGAGAAATGAGGGGTGGTGAATGCTCGTGGATAAGGATCTTTTTCTGATGTTGGAAATGTTCTAAACTTTCATTTAGGTTAAGTGGTTATATGCATCTATGAATGTACTAAAAAATCATTGCATAACACATTTTAGACAGGTGAATTGTATAGCATATGAATTACTTCTACAGGGTTATTTAAAATGCATTTATCAAAATATATTTACATAATAAAAAGTCTGCAGGGGCTGAGGAGGTGGTTCAGTGGAATGAGCACTTCCCTGGCAAGCACAAGGGTCTGAATTCAATCCCCGGTTCTGCCAAAAATAAATAAATAAAATAAAAGTTAGAAGAATTTTAAAAAACCAAATAAATTTATTTTAAAAAGGCCTGCAAAAATGTTAGCAAATGATGCAAAATTTCAGTTAGATGGAATCAGTTCTAGAAATGGATTTACAACATAGTGGCTATCTTAAATAATAAATACTATATTTTTTCTCTACTTAGGGCAGGGTCTACAGGTCTCACTATGTAGATCAGACTCATAGTGATTCTCCTGTTTTCATCCTCCCAAGTGCAGGGATTACAGGTGTGTGCCACCATGCCCAGTCTCAATTGCTGTCTCAGCACACCCCGAAGTCAGGATCAGCACAGCACACCAGGGATTGAACCTCAGCCGCTCCTAAACAGGAGCTTTACTTCACTGAGCCATCAGGCTGGCCCACAAATGTTCTATTCTTTAAAAAATGCTAAAAGAATATAGATCTTTGAGGTTTACACTATCAAAAAATAATAAACATGTAAGATAATGTATATGTTAATTAGTTCCATTTAACAATTCACAATATAAGCATAGTTCAAAACAATCCATTGTATATGTTCAATGTATACAGTTTTTGTTTGTCAAAGAAAGAAGGAAATAAAAGACAGAGAGGGAAGAAAGGAAAGATGGAAGGAAGAGAGAAAGAACAAATTGGACTGATTATATATTAATCATGAAAATGTCACATGTTATTAAGAAGGTATGTCTATATAAAGAACTAAGTAGATATATAGAAGAGAATCTACAACATTGACAAAGGTGTTATTCAAGTGACTAAAGCATGCTGGATGCCCAAATTGCTCACTAGATGCTAGAGTTTGGGTCTGAAATGTCCTCCAAAGTCCCCCTTGCTAAAGTCTTGGTTCCCAAGCTGATGCTATTGGGATTTGGTGGATCCTTTAAGAAGAAGGTCCAGGTGGGAAGTCTTAGGTCCTTGGGACTGAATGCCTGAGGAGCTGTTGGGGCCACAGACTTCTCTCTCTCCATCTCCCCCTTCCTGCCCTCTAGCTGTGACCTATTCCATGTGCTGCAGGCTCCCCACCATGGTCTGTGCCTCACCATAGTCCAAACATCAGGAAGTCAATTGGCCATGGACAGAATACTCCAAATCTGTGAGTCATAGTAAACGTTATCCCTTTGTCCATTATTTATGACTTAATAGACACAATGTAATGGAAATCTGGCTAATAAGGAAGCAATTGGCCTGTGCCTTTTAGCTCCACATTCTCAGTACCTGTACCTCTGTCCCTGAAATGTATGTCTGCGGTTGGTCCCAGGCATCTTGCCTTTATTTTACTGCACTAGATAATAAAAATTTGTCTACTTCTTAGTACAAGTTTGAAATATACATTGGTTGTATTCATCAAGAGGTGTTGGTACATGCATGTAACATATTTCAATTCTTTCTTTTTCATTCCTTTCCCCTCCCTTCTTCCTTCTCTCCTTCTTATTGCAGGGATACACATCCCTGTTTCCTATTATCTTTTATTTTACTCCATGATTTATAGTTTTAGTTTCTCATAGAGAAGACATCAAGTCATAGTTAGACATATGTATTTGATTTATTTCATTTAATATGATGGTCTAAAAGTGTATCTGTTTACCTACCAATGACTCTATCTTATCCTTATTTGTAGAAGAATAATAATCCATTATTTGTAAATACCTTATTTTCTTTGTATATTTATCTGTTAATGGATTTATAGTTTCTTCCAAGATACAGCTATTATACGGTGTACTGCTGCAGAAATAGGTATGCATACACCATTATACCATGATGATTCTAACTTTAATATTAAAACAGAAGGATCTGATATGGTCAAAGATAAAATATATTTTCTGAACAGAAACACAGTTGCACAAGAAATGACATCAACAATCAACAAATGGGATCATATCAAACTAAAAAATGTCAGCACAGCAAAAGAAACACCCAACAGGGTGAAGAGACAACTTACAAAATATTTTGCCAGCTACTCCTGGAACAAAGGACCCTAATATCTAAATAATTAAAACTTGTGTAGAATAAATTCTATTTTTTATATGGGGATCCATTCAGAATCTTGACCTCTATCACCTTATGTAATCTTTATAATGCCACTATATCAGTAGATATTGTTACCCATACACAGTTTGATAAACAGCATGAAGCTAAAGAGGATTAATAATGTGAACCCCCACTGCAATGAAAGCCACATTTAACATGTCCCTCTGGAAAGAAGTGTCTATTTGTCCTCTCTTTCTGTTGTGCCTTGGTTTTGGTTACATCAAATGGCTCAGATATTATGCTGCTTTTGCCTCCTGCACAATAGCAAAACTTGAGCCCAACTATAAGGACCTGAGAGATCTTGGGTCTTTTCTATCTCTTTGTTGGTCACATCGTCTGCATTTGAATTCATTTTACTGTAGCTGAACTCCCAGATACAGGTGGCTCCTCTAGATTCAAAGGCACTTTCAATTCAGTAAATCACAAACTTGGAGCAAAGTTTTCCCTTTTCCCTAGAGCTGTCACACTGGGTTAATCTGGCTCAGGCAGCACCACCACAGTGTACCCTGAGCGCTGCACTGGCTCGCTCTGTGGCACACAGCACTCTTCTCTCACTTTCTCTGTTCAGAATTAAAGTCACAAAGATACAAACAATGAAGCCAGTGTGGCCTTACTACTCCAGCTTGGCTGTGTGTTCTCCCTCTGCTGCTCTTAGTAGGAGAGAGGAGCCACAGCTCACTCCTTACGTAACTTAGTATATAGGTGCAAATTCCAGGAAGTCGCAGGCTTCTCAGTCCAGAGTTGAGAAACAACGATCTCTTTGTCTTCCTTCTTTCATCCATTTGCCCAACTTATATAGCGGCTGTGCACCTTTCGGCCTTCACAGAGTGCCACCATAATCCCTCAACAGGCTTCAGCCAAGAAGCATAGCTTCCTTTCTCCGTTTCCTCCCTTCATCCCAGGGTCCATTGATCATTTGCTCCAGCAGAACTCCATGTTGCACCATGTTGCGCTGACCGCCAGTGTGCTGTCAATTCTTTAGTGCATTAGTGCACAATGAATTTTGTGCCAAATCCCCTTCTTTGTCTCCATGTCTCGCCTTCTTAATACTCTGTGGAGAAGTTAGAGTTACAAATGCAGGGATCCTACATGGTCATCAAAGCTACAAAGCAAAGCTCCTGTACTATTAGATATTTAACAGCTTTATTTACATTGCCTCAAAATTCCATGCAGTTGTTACTTAAAAGAAAGCTAACAGATAAAACAAGAAAGGTAAAAAAGGTAGAAAGGGGTTCAATACCAGAGAAATTAAAGTAATAGGGGGAAAATGCAAGTGGGTGTCTTGCTGATAAGGCTCTGGCTTTTGGGTCCTGATAGGAAAGAAGAATTGATTTTTAGAGTTGGTTCTTACGCTTCTCCCTCACTGCTTTCAATGGATTGAACTTTGGATGAAGCTACATTATTTGTTCTTTGTTAATGAGAGTAAGCTTGTCTGATGTTTGTTAAGTCATGCAATATATATATATATATATATATATATATATATATATATATATATATATATATATATATATATTTGCAGCTTGAGAATGTTCCAAATTAGTCCTCAGTACACTCCTGTGAGAAAACAGAGGTCCATTTTGTGTCAGGCCCTGTACTCCAGTCACATGGTTTTTGTCATCTAAAAATTCAGTGAAATAAATATATTGTAAGCTATTGAAATATAAGGTAATGACAATAATATATTTAGAGAATAAATATTACTGTCCTTCCTTTAAAACAGAAACTGAGGAGATTAGAAAATTAAATACTAAGCAGGACAGGCAATGGCGTGGTATAACCGGCTTGCACCAGCTGGAGAGAGCTGGTCAATCACATCTCTGCTTAACCCCACATTTAATGTGTTGCACCATTAGGCTAGCATCAGTCATGGTGAGACTATTGACACTATGGAAATGAGCAAATGCTGCACACTAGGGCTGTTTCTGAGAGCCAAATGCTAAACACAGAGAATAGAATTAAAAACTGAGGCATATAGATGCTGCAAGACACACCTTAGAGTTTTACTCTGAAGAGAGTCCCCAAGAAGGCATAGTCCCGCCCAACAGACGTGAACAAGCAATTTATAAATTTAATTACTACCAGAAGCTATCCAGAAACCAGTAGGGCAACCAGTAGTAACATGAAGCCAAAACTGTGGCTTACAGAGCAGAGAATGAAGAGCGAATCACAAGTCGTTGCCAAGCCCGCCCAGAGCCAAGGGCAGGCAACCATCATGGCCGCCCTGCGCTGCGCTTTTTCTTTATGAGCTAGTAAATTGTGTTTATTAAACACAGATCAATTTAATAACTTCCTACAGTAATTTGACTTCTTTCCTCTGTTCCTAAAGTCCAAAACAAGTTTATTTATTGCTGATAATAACATAGCCAAAAGAGTAAGCCATGGTTTTAAAAAAAAACAAGACTGAAATTGAGCCAGAAGCCAAGTTGGAAATTTGGCCACTGTAGACTAGGAGACACAGATGGAAGAAGGAGCTCATGGGAGGAAATAACTTACTCTGCTTTGGTATCAACTGTCTTCATTAAGCTTAAGTGAAATCCCTAGTTTTCAGCAGGCTGTTCTGGGATAGAAAACATCTGCAGGACTTTGGAAGTCTTAGAAATGCAAATCCCTATGCTCCACCACAGTCCTGGTGAATAGAAATCCGGGGTGAAACCCACCCTCGGTGTTGTAAGAAGCAACCCTCGCCTGCACCACTCTCCTCCGAGGGATTCTGAGGGTGGTAGGTTTAAGGGTGAAGGCCACTTTTTTAAGTAGAGCACTGAGAGGAGTGAATGTGATGAGTGGGTCTCATTATCAATGATTAGCGCTTGATTAGTGCTTAGAATCTACTGACTGTGTCCCGAACTTGGATTGTGGAGAGCTCAGGTCCTCCCATGTTTAGAATCTTAAATCTCGAGCAGCCGCTTCTGGCGACTAAATCCGGTCATGTTGACCTGAAGCCAAATGGGAGCTCCCTTTACTGCTGTTAAGAAGCCAAACTTTGAAAAGCCCTGCCCACCCCACAGTGTAAATATGAACAGTTTTATTTGGTACTAGAGGCACATGGAGAAGTGGAGTATTTTCTAAGTCTTTAAATCGGCACTTCTGGAGCATGTTAATGTGTAGTTTTGGGCTGGCTAAGTAAGGATAGATTCTTAATTAATGTGGTGGCTATTTTTTCCTTTTGGTAAGTAATTTTAAGGTTTGAAATATTTTTCTTTAATATACATTTGGGAGGTTTAATGCTGTAAGCTCCACGAATACTTCTGTAGAGCAACCTGCTCAGAGATAATTACCTTGCAGTGCCCTGGGAGTAATAAGCACCACCCACACAGTGTGACCACGTTAAAGGGAAAGTGTCTTTCACCCAGGGCATGGGGTGAAACATGGGGTTAGGGTCTCAATAATAAAACCAATGTCCTTGAGAAAAAGAACAGAATTAGAAACAAGAGCAATTCCTTTCAGACGGTGTCGAATGAACCTCTATTCCCATCCCAGAATGGGGATTGCAGGAATGAAAGGAAGCAAGTAGGCAGTGAGATCAGAGCTGGAGTGGTAATGAGGCTCCTCTTCAGCGATCAGATGGTGGTCTCTCTCTCCCTCCTCTTTTTCTCTCTCTCACTCTCTCCTCTTTTCTGTTTCACCTCCCTCCCCATGATTATGCCCTGTGCCTTCTATAACTGGGAAACATCAAGATCCAAGGCTTCCTGGTCAGGATATAGTCTTGGATAAGCAATTCTACTAGGTACTTATCCTAAGCCATAGCCTACATTATCATCTATGCATATAATGGTGCTAACACATTCATTAGAAGCTGTCCTCAAGATTAAATGCAGCAATAGTAAGAGGAAACAATTTTCAAGCTTAGAATGCTGGACCCATCTAAGATACTATTGTGTAATAGATATTTTCATGACTTTTTTTTAGAAGTTTCTATGACTCAGTGGAATAAGTGCTTGTCTGGCAAGCACAAGGTCCTGAGTTCAGTCCCCAGTAGTGCAAAAAAAGAAGTTTATATTTCTTTCATCAGAAGACAGATCAACAAGGATGGTCTGGCTCTCTACACAAAACAGAAAAAGATAATGTCTGCTTTCTAATGAAAGAGACTAGAAGCCTGTTATATAGTTTCAGATTGAATGAAATCGCACCAAATTCCTAAAAATTACAACTCCAAGTGATGGTAGGCAAATGCTCAAAAGCATCTAAATGGTCTTATACAGGCAAATTCAATGTGCCAAAATAATTTTCAGAGATTTTAAGTGTGTATGAGGAATTGAGTATGGTTTAAAGTTAGCCAGGTAAAAGAAGGATAGGGAGATACATGCCACTAGACAAAACATCTTAGATAAAGAATTGTGCGAAGAAACCAGAACACTGTTTCTTGGGGAAGATTCACGTGGTTCAGTAAAGTCTGGACAGTTAATACAGAGATTGAGGAATTAAGGAAGAATACCAAGAAGTAAATCAGGAGCACTCCTATTTTCGATGACTGGATGGCTAGAATGAATTTGGGGTGTTGTCTCAGTAGAAATAAAGAGGCACTGAAAATCCTGCCTCAATGGGCCCATTACATCTTTCTCTGTGTATCTTCAAGGAGTCTGAGGCAGAAGGATGTTACAAGATGCTTCTATCCTGCAAGGAATAACTCCTGTATTTGTCTCTTGGATAAATGGGTAGGTGGTGCTAGTGAGAAACACTGCAAAACAAATAAAAGCATGGAGTAGGAGGGAAGTTGTGAGAGAGTGTTTGTTTTGGAGGTATTATATCTGAGGTTCCTAGAAAATACTAGACTGAAGCCAGTTGAAGACTCAAAAGCAGATGTAAGATGGGAAATAATCATGTAATAGTGAGAAGTGAAGTCATGCAAGCATGAGTGTGGCAAAGGGAAGGAGAAGTAGTGAAAAACGCGGCTGACCAAAGAATCTTGAGAAGCACAAGTACAAAGGCTTTGGTGGAGAAAAGGCCTTATTGGAAACATGAAAAAGTCAAAAAGCTAAAAGCAAAACTAGAATTTATACTATCCAGAAATCAATGGGAGAGACTACTTAAGACATTATTAAGCATTAGGAATTAGCTAATCTATGGGCTTTGCTAGCACTGGTCATTGGCGGTCTGAGTGAGGAAGATAAGTACCAGATTTCAATGGACTGAGGAGTAAATAAATGAAGAAACAGAAGAATATAGATTATTGCAGCACATTTTATTGATGAATTCATCTCTGAATGTTCACCTTTATATAATATTCATCGTGCTTGAACTCCCTGTTTTTAATTATTTTTCCCATACTGCATGCTTGCCAAAATTTCATCTCTCCCAAAACTTATTCTCCATGTCACGGGATAAAATAATGACAGAATGTGGCCATGTGAATAATTTCCTGTGAGACGTCAATAAATCCTCAACTCTATCTAAAACAAGAAAGAAAATTAAAACTCCAGGTATCTCTAAAAAGTAATACTGGAAATCAAAAAAGGAAAGCTTAAGCACAATGAAGATCAAAGTCACTCCCAGAAGAGCAGAGCACTGAATCGAATTAGAACTTCTCCCCAAAGGATGTAAAATATATCACAACTACATGCAGATAAACGATGCTCAAAATGAGTATTAAATGGTTTTATCCGATCCACATGCAGTACAAATACCAGAAGACATGCTAAGTTTAATGAAGTATTGCATATTTCATACTTACACACTGTTACACACTTCTAGATGAAGCTAAATTATATGCTGAGTATGGCTGCTGTCTTCCTATACCTTGTAGGCAACCCTTCAGTGTGAAAATTTGTGGGTGGGTGTTTTACCTCAGAAATTTGTCCCAGTCATTGATGCAGGCCTTGTTGCATCTATTACACTTTTATGTCTGATACTATATTATGGGGAGAATGAGTTGCAAAGTAAGATGCATTCAGACTTGCAGTTGTTAGAGGGAAGGGGCTGGCTACTGATTCAAGTCTAGGGATGGCTCCAGTTTCGCAAGAACAGAGAAGCACCATCCACACTGTTATTCCTTCACTGCTAATGAGTGAAGCTGCACTCAGTGACAGAATGCATGGGGTTTCAGGGTCTCTGCAAAGAAAGCAGAGACAGGCAAACTGAGAAAGAAGAGTAGGAGGTGAAAAAAAAATTACTGAACCAAGAATATGGAACAGATTTAGCATCTCTTTTCTTCTGGTATGGAATCAAAGAAGCCCAGAACCAGCAGGGCTCCGTGCAGACAGAGGAAGCTCAAGGCAAAGCCCTCTAACTTTATATCAAGGAACAGAAATTCAGTATCCTAACAATCACAAGACAACGAGGGGCAGTATCTTTATTGTCTTTTCTGTTGTTTTTTCTACCTCTTTTTTTTCTATTTTCCCACCTAAGCCTGAGTCATTCCTTTAATGCTAGCAGCAACAGCAGTAGTAGAGAAAGAGGAAACCTGGAAAAGCAGAATTTTCCATTCTGATCAGAGTTGTACCAAGAGGATGGGGCCTTATCACCACTGCTCTTTGCTGTTCTTTTACAACATGAGTTAGCAGGCAAAGGCACAGGAAGTAGAGCAAGGTAAATAAATGCCAAGTTTTCTGGCCATCCAATCAAGAAACAAACAAAACAAGAAGGAGCCTTGGGAACCCATGGGTACAAGGGTAATCACACAGAGAAAGGAACTCAGGAAATGACCCTTTAATAGGTGTTTATGAATTCCCAAGAATACCCATAAGCAGTGCCTGTGTGCAGCTCACCCAAACAGTAGACCAGTGAAATCAACAGATTGTCTCCAAATCCCAAACCGGTTCTGGGGTGGAGCATACATGTGACGGATCCAAACAAAGTTGCAAAAGCAACATTGAAACCTCAACTCATAGATCAGAAGTTTGTACTGAGATCATTTAGTTCACAGCCTGTTAAGGTTTTCCCTACGATACACAAGATACCCCAATTCTCATAAGATAATATTCAAAATGAATAAAATATAATATAAAATGCATGTAGACTTTTTAAAAATTAGGAAAATCTCAGTTCAGATGGAGAATGGTAATCAATAAAAATGAATACTGAGAAGACATAAGTGTTTGTAATTATCTGAAAAAAAGTAGCCATAGTAACTCTTATATCAGTGTATGTATGCAGGATGGCTTATATAATAGTACTATGGATTTCTGCTGGTATATGGAAAGAAGCAGTTAGTGCTTAATTTCTTTGTCTTCTTTTTTCATTTTTCCACTCTCTCTTCTTAATTCCTTATAACTTTTATTTTCCCTTTTTTCTTCCAATTTTGCATGCTTATATCTGATAATCTGAACAACTAAGTTGAAGACAATACTGCAATACAACAAATACTGTTGAATTCACATTATTTTGTTTAGTGAAATTTTATATCATTTCAGTTTTATTGCTATTTTGCATTTTCTTTTTTTTGCAGAACCGGGGATTGAACTCAGGCCCTTGCACTTGCCAGAGAATCACTTATTCCACTGAGCCATCTCCCCAGCCACTGTATTTTCTTTAAAAAATAAAATACTTTAAATTTTTTAAATAAAGTAACCGTCATCAAAATGTTCCAGAAAGTAGCAGTAAGCATTTGTGAAATAAATGGACATACAGAAAACAGTGCAAAAAACAGGAAGTATATGAAAATACAAATTTCAAATTTAAAAGTAAAAGTTATAATATAAAAAATTTTAAAATGTCTGGGGATATTGGAAGCAGGACAAAGAAGACAGTAGAAAGAGTGAGTGACCTTGAGGACAAATCAATTAAAATCATTCAGTCTGAATGACAGAGAAAGAAATATAAAAGTCAATAAAACTTTGGGGAACCATCAGGAGCTATTTAAAGGTCTAACGTTTGTGTAATCAGAGTCCTGAAAAGAGAGGAGAAAATAATGCATTGCAGAAAATTTATTTCAAGAAACAATGGCTAAAACTTCCCAAATTTGATGAAAGATATAATTCAGACGCTCAACAAATCCCAGATTTAGTGTAAATCTGAAAAGTGCATTCTCAGTCCACTAACAAAAGCCAAAACAACAAAAAATAAAACCACTGTAAAGTAAACACTGAACAAAAGCTTCAAAGCAGATGAATAAAAATAAGAACAACTGCAAAAGAGTAGAGAGATGTTATTATGTAATGTGTTAACACTAACCAAAAGGAAGTTCTGGTGGCTGCATCAAGCTATGTAAAAAAAGAAAAAATTACTAAGGATAATCGGGCCTTGATGGTGCACACCTGCAATCCCAGCATCTATAGAGGCTAAGGCAGGAGGATTCCCAGTTCAAAGCCAGCTTATCGAGACCTTGTCTCAAAAGAGAATCTAAGAGGCGGGAAGCACTCGTGTGATAAAGCTCAGAGTATCCTAGGTTCAATTCTTTGTACTGTACGAAGAAAATAATAAAAAAAAAATTTTTTTCAAGGATAAGTACTGATCTTACAAAATGGAAAAAAGTCAATTTTCCAAAGATCTATAATATTAAATATACTTTTCTCAAATACTCGAAGAAAATCTTATAGAACTGAAAGGAAAAATGCACAAAGAAGTCTATAATATAATTGGAAAATTAACACTCCTATTTGGGTAATTGATAGGAATAATTTAGAATAAAAAGGACTAGACAGCACCAGCAATGAACTGTGCCTGATTGGCATCGATAAAACAATCCCCCTAAAAATGGCTGTGTTTGTGGGATATTCGGAGCAGGCAGAACATTCTCTAAACATTACATCTAGATTTATGTAAAACAAACCTTAACAAGTACAGCAGAATTGAAGTTATTAAAAGCATGTTATCTATGTATGAACAAATTAACCTAGCAAGAATGTAAAAGGAATATCTCCACTTACTTCTGAACAACCAGTGCATCCTAGAGGAAATGTCAAGAGCAATTAGAAAATATATTGCACTAAACAACATGAAGACATTAAAAATCCTAGTTTATAAAATTTAACTAGTGCAATACTTAAGCAATGAACTTCTAGAACTAAAGCTGTATTCTAAAAAGAAGAAAACATTCACATATATCATCAAGTGCTCTTTTTAGAAATTGGGGAAAAGGAGCAAAAAAAATACAGGTAGAAATAATTGAAAACAGGCAAAATAATAGAAAACAATATAGAAAACCAGAAATTAATTCTGTTTTATTTTAAAGGGAAGAAAAGAACTTTCAAAACAAGATAATGGTTAATATATTATACATCCTTATCTATAAATTAGTTACTTGGGGTACAAATATAGGCATTTAATTTTCTGAACAATATTAGCACAAAAGTTTCTTTCCAGTGAACTAAGAAAGATTAGTAGTATAACTATTTTTTTTTTCTTTCTCCTATGGCCAGTCTTTTTTTTTTTCCATTTATTTTTATTTTATTGAAATACAAATGTCAATCAGACAGTTTCAAAACACCTTAACCATACAGAGTTGATGAATTAATACATTGCAAACTGTTTTCATAATGTTTTGGTATTGTACAAGGTGCATACATGAAATTATATTTACAGGTTTTTTATAGCTGAATTATATCAAAGATTCAATAATTATTTACCTAGTGGATGACCATAGCACTAAAAGCCGACATAATATCCTGTCCAACCACCATTAGTGCAGATCTTGCCTCTACAGAATAATGTACAGGACTACAAGATAAACCCTGAGAAGACTTCAATGACCACATAGGAAATATAAAGTTCATGTGTTGGTATATAAGTTTTGATCTACCTAGGTCTTAACCATCCAGCAGAAAAGTATAAAAGTATAAAAATGAAGTATATATCGTGAGCCGATAATATTAAGCTGAGCTGTAAATGGATATGGTCGACAATTTCTTTGAATAACTCCCTATGGTGGCAGAATGCTGGACTGTGTTGGATTGTGGTGTCGAGTTCAAGCACCTAAGGTAGTTGAATGTCAATGGAGTGCCCACTTTTGACAGGTGTAGACAAAGGAAGGGTTGTAGAAAGAAAAAATCATGATGCGTGTGTATAGACAGTACAGTTGGGATAGATAACACTGTGCTTCTACATAATTCTAGTAGTACAACTATTTTAACTATAATTTCTTTAAAAAGATTGATAGCCTTGTAACAAGGCTGATGATGAAAAGAAAACAGAAAGTACAGACGTACTGCCTATATCAGTAATGAAGAAGGTTCTGCCAAGGACTGTGTATTCTGCAAGTCAAGAAACTGCTTTTTGAGGTGATTGATTGATTGATTGACTGATTGATTGATTTTGGTGGAGGGGCTCACTTATTCACCCAGGTACAGCATTAGATCAAAATAATTGGAATTCATCCCTTTACAGACTATGGACCATATTAAGTAAAAAGTAGAACAGAAACATAAAAAATTGAGTCAGTGAACTATGCCTAATTAGAGTTAATAAAGCAATCCCTCCATCACAGCTTGAGGCAAATGAGTATGAGCAATTAACTTCCAGGAGCTGCCATGGGGCTCTAGAGCTAGAATTTTAATTCTTGGTGTTGCACCATTCATGGCCTCCATCCTCCAGATGACCTCATGGTGTAAGATGGCCGCAGGAGCAAATCATTAAAAATCCATTCCATTCAGGCAAAAGGAAGGAACTAGAAATAGAGTCATGGAACATACATTGAGGGGTGCTCTACAAAAGTTTCAAATGTGACATCTGCCCTATCCTTTTTGCTAGATATTTATCATGTATCCATGTTAACTTCAAAGAAGGACAGCTGTATGATCTTGTCAAGTGTTTAGTTGTCCAGGTCAAATAATAAAGAAAGAAGCAGGTGTATTCATAGCAGTTTGTACTTCTCAAAACATACAGTTGATTATTTTTCAGTGGGGAAAAAGTAGTACTTACTATAGGTCCATCTGAGAATGTCTACCTTCAACTCAAAATCCAGTCTTGAATTAAATAAATGTGAATAGGTGACATCTGCAAAACTATGAGTCCAAAGTCTTGCTTTCTTGTACCATAAAATAAAACTTGATGCACAGTCAGAATCATACTCCCCAGTTTTCTTAATCTCTTCCCTTCCAGAAACACACCAACTCTGACATTGTTCCTATTAGAGCCTGGGCCCACACAGAATCACAAAGCTGGGCACTGTAACATGAGAAGAAAATTTACTGGAAGCAGGAACAAGTGGGCAGGGTGTCTAGCGGCCCGAGACAGCAGCAGGCAAGGCAAAGCACAGAGCTTTTAAGGGGCTTGGGGGGGAGGGTGTTTGCCAGCCAGAACAGCATAGGCCACCTGGTCTGCTGGGGGGGATTCTGATATTCTACAAAAGGGAGGTTCTGTGGGGCTTTTTGGCCCAGTCAAAGTCAGGTTTACTTGTTCTATGGTTTTGACCCTGGCTTGGGACCAAAAGAAAGTGAGCCTTGGAGTTAGGGTGAGGGTCCTAATTAGATTGAGGGTTCTAACATATCAGTTCCAATTAAAAAGCAAAACAGTAACCTCCTGGATGAGGTTCAAAATGGGGTACATCAAAGACGTACAAGAGTCCAAGAAGTTGAGATGCCTGTTTCTAGAGAACTTCCCCTGCTTTCTGATGATTGATTTTCTTTTCTGTCCTTCATGTCCTCCTTCCCTCAGAACCCTCATTCAATCTACCAATAATGCCTCTTGTGAGAATCTACAACATATACTCTGACTCCTCCCACTTCTCCCAGTCTCTACTGAATTCAGTTTGACTCAGGATCCATGGGAGATGGGACCTAGGCTCCCACCCCTTGCCTGGGATACAAAATCTGCATATACCTAACTCCCTTATGTACAATGGGGAGCATTGCATATAATCTAGCATATCTTCCTGCATGCTCTGAATCATCTCTAGGCTCTGATAATGATTCATACAATGTAAAGGATTTTCTAAATAATTGTTTAGGGTATAATGATAAGAAAAAAATCTCTGTACATGTTCAATACAGTCAAATTGTTTTTATAGATATTCTTGATCTAAAATCATTTGAATCTATGAATGTGACCTTATAGATACAGAGCACCAGCTGTACTTAGTCTAAACCATACTTTTCTGAGACAGCTTTGCTCTTTGTGTATAAAGGAAAACCTAGCACTTTCATAGATTTGCATCAGGCATTGACAAACTTTACTTGTTCAATACAAAACATTTTCGACTTTAAATGACATCTAGTCTCTGATTCATTTACTCTATTCTACCTTGGAACCAAAAATAGTAGTAGAAAAAAACATAAAGAGAGGGTCATATTGTTACAATAAAATTGTATTTATAACAAGAGCCCTAGACAGATTTGACCCACCAGGTGTAGATTGCTGGCCTTTTGTCTGATGTATAGGAAGTCCTTGTGCTCTGTTTCACATTCCTTAAAACATGCTTCAAACCTTAAGTTGGGAATTTACTAATTAGAGTTTTTAATTTTTCTACAGGGACAGAAACAAAATATACTTTTGTCACATAGATCATTACCTACCTTTACAAATGGCAAGGTATTGATTTCAGGAGTTTGAAATCAATCTCTGAAATCAATCAATCTCTGAATTTTAGCTAACGATATACAGACAGTCAAACTGAAAATGAATCAGGGGGGAACAACCAGCTCCGGGTCCCCCCCTCCTGTCCCTCTCTTGGACAGGAGCTTTCTTTTCCTCGATAAATATATTCTACTCATAACCTCCATAAAAAAAGAAAGAAAATGAATCAAGTTTGCATCTTTTCCTTTCTGTCAGAAAATATATGAGAACTCAAACTATAATTTGTCTTAGCAGTTTATAATGCTACATAAAAGGTACAGAATATGGAGTCATGCAAGAACAAGAAGAATATGTATATAGAATACGTATGTGAGTAAAGAAAAGTTTAAGTCCATGATTTGTCCTCTAAATCTAACCCATATTTATGTTGTTTGGCATTCAAAATAGTTTTAATCATTTTGAGCCACCATTTTTAAAAGAATATTTTACATAAAAATTGCAGTTTCTATTATGCCTTTTTAAAAATAGAGATTATTTATGTCCAGCAACCATGGTGTCAAACTACTCCAGCATCATTATAAACTAGAACTGAGCAGTGGCCAGTTACTTCAAGACAGAGTGTTTCTCAGTCTTTCACCATCTCCACTATTCCACACTGCATATTGCAACATTGAAACGAAACATCATCTGCCAATTATGTTGCCTTTACATGGCTATTTCTACATTAAAGAAATACTTTTATCTGTTGCAAATGAAAAGCTATAAAAAGATGGCTGAGAAGTCCATGTGATTTAAGAAAAAAAAAAGTGGGAAGGGAACAAGCAGCCCTCTTACATTGCCAGTGTGACCCTATAGATAGACGTGTGAGTTTCAGCCTGGTAGAGAGGCAAAGTTATCCAGGGAGCTGGATTGGAGTTGTACTCTTAGTTCTCATTTGTTGCGAGGAAACTTCTGATAAAGATATATACTCTTGACTGCACTCAACTTTTTCCCTTATTGAGGTCTTTGTATGAATCAGAGTATTTGGGCTATAAAAACACTGCAACATAGCAGATATCACTATTTGAAAGCTGAAGAACCAAGTCTAAGAGGTGATAAGGGATTAAAATTTTCAAGGAGAAAGGTGGTAGCAGCTGCAGAAATAGACTCAACATACAGCAAACGGGGCAATCGTGCTGAGGTGAATTCCAACCTTTTCTGTGTATTTGTTTTCCTTATCCACCATCCGAAGCTCCGGCCTGTGACAGCCACACTTGGGATATATGGCCTTTCCAGAAGTTGAAGCAGAGAAGAAAGTAGGGAGATCTCTGTCAGGAAGAGCCCAAAGGACCTCATTTCTTTTCCATGCATAATAGACATGGAATTTATAGTCCCGTCATGACTACACACATCAGTATGTGAAGAAGTAGTTCTGCTGATGGAAAAGGGTGATCCATTCTCTGCAGGCTACAAAGCTAAACAAGTGACTCTTACTACATTTAGCAAAATCTTATGCTGAACCTAAACTATACAGACATTGAGAAGAACAGAAATTGTTTGAAGCAGTATCACGACATCTCCTGCAGTACTTCTGATCATCCAGGATGTTCCTGAAGCCCAGGAAGAAAACCATGAGATGATATAATCAGCAAGTTCCCTTGGAGCTGCGATTTTTGCCATCTGAATGACAGAAAAATTAGTTGAGTTTCCACTGGATAACTTGACTCAGAGATTCTAACTAGATGATGTCTATAAGATAAATCTTGACAGCCAACTGAGCCATGAGAATTGTTCCCTTGGGAACTGCAATAGCATCAGTAAATCATTCACATTGACTACTGGTGAGAGGAACTGGCTTCTATATTACTGTCATCAGAGACAGAACTAGAGACAATGACCTCAATGTTAACAGCTAAGTGGCTGATTGTCAATCCCTGAGCCACAGAGCCCTCAAACATATGGAAGGCCTCTGGTATTGGACAACTGAGGACATCTCTGTTGCCCACCTCTCCCTTACACATCAGTGTGGACTCATCCTTTGTTTAGCATGGGTGGGCAAAGGAAAAAACAACCCTCGTGACCTGAGCACTCAGCAGAAAGAAATGAGAAATGTAAGAAAAAGTACTGTATTTACCGTAGATCTGTTTTGAATAACCAGTCACTTGAGGTAACAGGCAGCTGGAAGCACATTATGAAACTACCACAATATTGAAACAGAGATATGCTAATAGCAAACACAATAGGACAGAAAGCCCCAGTTGCAGAAACCATTAACTCTTTAAAAACATCAGAATAATTATTTTTTTTCCCATTCAGCAAATATCCTGACCTCACACCACTCTGTTTGCTAAGCTTCTCCTGGGACAGGGGTTTAGACAGAAGGACACAGAGAGCTTAGTCAGCAGATGAAAATCTTCTTTGTGCAAAAGGCCCTGCTTACTGAGTTACTGTAGTTGATTCTTCAAGTGTAATAACACCTTACTTTTCTGGGTGAATTACTGATATATTCTGAATGTTTCTTTCTCTCCAGATTTGTATATTTAAATCGTAATCCACAAGGTAGTGGTTTGGGAGGTCCTTGAGAAGTGATTAGGTCACAAGGTTAGAATATCATAATGGAATCCTTACAAAGAGATCTAGGGGAGCATGTTTGTCCCTTCCTATCATGTGGAAGCCCATTCAGAAAGCACCATCTTGAACCTATACACAGGCTCTCACCAGACATAAAATCTACCATGCATGCATTTTGAACTTCCCTGTCTTCAGAATAGTGGACAATGAATTTCTGTGTTTGTAAGCTATGTAGTTTTTTGTTGTAGCACTCAAACAGACTAATATTGCTATCAATAAGAAACTACAATCTCAGAAAACACTGTCATTTGAAGAACTCAGATGTAGTGCAGTATGAGACCCTTTCTCACCTTTGCACAAAAGAGTTTAATTCTTCAAGGAGATGCATGAATAAATGTTGGAGGGTTGGAAAAGAAGACTTACTCTTCTTTTTATTTTATTTTTAGGGAAGGGTCTACAGGGTGTTCAGGGTCTCACTACTAGATTGGACTCATAGTGATTCTTCTGTTTGCAGCCTCCCAAGATTTTGATTACAGGCACACACCATCCTACCCAGTCTCAAATGCCCTTATAGTACACCCAAGGGGTGGGGAGCATGGTAGGCCTGGGGATCAAACCCATGGCCCTTGTGCCTGCTTGCAGGCACTTTAATTTGCTAAGCTATCTGGATGGCCCAAGACTTCCATCTTCTTAATAGACACTCCTAACTTCACCACAGTCTTCACAGGATAGGTCAGTATGATTAGCAATTATATCCAAAGCAGCAGCCATATTCACATACTCAACATGGTTTCAGAGATTGTAGAGATCAGAGGACCACAGAAGAGGCCACTAAGTCAAGACGATCACAAAACCAGTCTATCTTCAGTCCACTGAAGAAGTCATCCACTAAGGCCTTTCACCATAAGATACCTAACCTCCCTTCATAAGGGTTGTGAACTGCTCTGCCTAGCAA
Source organism: Ctenomys sociabilis (assembly GCA_004027165.1). NCBI lineage: Eukaryota > Metazoa > Chordata > Mammalia > Rodentia > Ctenomyidae > Ctenomys > Ctenomys sociabilis. The sequence continues at coordinate 98,839 of PVKA01003367.1, forward strand.
AATGTACACATAAAATGGAAGAACCCGAGAAAGCCATTAGATGCACAATGGCTTTGTGCATCTTCAGACCCAAAGGTTGTTCTTATGAGTCTAAGCACAGCGACATACTCAGCATAATAACACAAGCATCCAAGGAAAATCAGATCTAGATGTGCATCCGAGCTTACTACATATAATCTTTTCAATATTCAGTTACCAGGTTTTTCCAACTGTGAAATATAAGAAAATATAAACAGGTACAAGGACAATTAAGGGAAGAGCTGTATACTGTAAAGGAACTCTTACACATCTTACATGCTCCACAAATAGTAACTATGATTGCATCTATTTTACCCAACACAAACTGAACAGGGCAATATCCTAAAGGTTGTCAAAGCTAAATGTATAAAGAGTCACCTGGGAAAAGTTTCCAATGATCTACATGGCCTATATCTGAGACCAACTATTCCAAATCGCTCGAGTTACCAAGTATATGACTAGCCTGTGTACATGAGCTTTCATTAAGCTTTCAAAATGACTCTGATGCAGCTCATGTCTGGAGTAGAATTTTCAATCCAATGCATGTAATTGGAGATGATGTGTATCTGTAAATGTAATTACAGCCAAAGAAGCAGCCATAGGCACATATTCAACATGGTTTTGGAGACTGCAGAGATCAGGGGACCACCAAGGAGGACACAAAGTCAACACGATCACAAAACCAGTCTACCTTCAGTCCACTGAAGATGTCATTCACTAAGGCCTTTCTAAGCGCAGGCCACAGGCGATTCCAAATCTCCCATAATTAAAAGGTTTGGCAGAAAGCATAAAAACTAAATGGCTCACATATGCAAAAATAAAAAGTCCTTTAATAAATTTAAGGCAAGTAGCAATTTCTACTTTTCCGTATTCTCTGTCCTCCTGGGAATGCTTCTTTATTGGCATTCATTTGTAAAAATTATACTCTACCTACATTTGCAATTTTGCATTGGAAGAATCCTCCCAGGGATGACTTTTTAATCAAATTTATCAGTGTGTTCTGTGAGCTAGAAAGCATCTTACAGAAAGTCAAGTGACAACTGGCTGCTAGCATCACATTAAAGAAGTGGGGAAAGACGTTACAGTATGCTTCCTCTCTGCTTCCGAGTGCAGAAATTACCTTCCAAGCATTAATGTAATTTTACATGCCATGCTGAAATCTCTCAAAAGCCTTGAAAATTTTAAATCTCAGTCTTAGGTACTCTGATTTAGCACAATTATCTTTGGACCCAGTCATTTGTGTTTTTAAAGCTTTTCAGGTAGAATCCAGTATACAGATAAAGCTGATAACATCTGCTCTAATTAAAGTTTCAAATAACATTTTAAAGATAATACACTTTGAGGACATATTTTAAGCTATTAGTACCTTCACTTGCTTTAGTATTTGACAATCTTCTGAGAAACTACTAAGATTGGGTTACCACATAAAATATATCATGTGCATTTAAACCTAAATATCAGATAAACAAAAATCATGAGGCATATTCATGACTAATAAAACCCCTATTTGATATCACAACTATAAATTTATTTGGTTGTTTTGAATTTTTGTTTGCTATTTCTGTCAACTGAGCATAAGGTCCTCAAAAAAAAAAAAATGGAGAGAAACTTCTATTAGAATCAGGACAGGAAAGAAATTATACATCTCATGAGTCTTAGCTTGTCACTCACTCATCATTCCCCATGTAACTACACTTTAATGTCCCTCTTTGGACACTCCTTTCCACTCGGAATGTGGCCTGGGTGGGTACATACCCAGGCCTGCCAATCGGAGTTGCCCACCTCCCTGGCCACATTTACAAACCTGGGTATGGTTGGCATTTAAACCAAGCCACATCAAGAAGACACTGTCCAAGAACTTTTGTATGACAGAAGAGGATAGACAGTCTTTCTTCTAAGGCAGCTGAAAAGACAGGTGATAAGCTTAGAGTGACTGGCAGGCTCCTTTGTGACAGGCCTCTCTAAACAAAGCCTCTGAGAAAGAGAACAGGAAGGAAAGGCCAGATCCTGATGAATCTGTGGATCCCATCATCCTGGGATTTGGTATCATGCACTTTTGTGATGCCAATTAACAACTTCATTTAGCTTACACAAATTCAAGGTAGTTTTCTAGCATTAGCTCCCAAGAGAGAGCTGAGTAATACATATAATTATAGAGATTGAAAAGCTGGCATCCAAAGATAAGCATTCACCTGCCCTAAATATTTTAACCTAAAGAAATTCTTCTTCCACATACGCAGCTATTCAATTCTTCTGAATAGCATTCACTGCCCTCCACTCTTCCTAATTCAGTATTTCCTCCTCTGTACTATTCATAGTTTATACTTTTCCATTATGTTATGCCTCATAGCTTTCCCAGATTTTTGCCTTGTCTTTGAATTCCAAGAGCCTAGCAACTAAGAATGTCTATTAATTGACTGTAAACAGGTAGTGATGATTTTTTCGAACATTATTTGAGCCATAATCTAGGGATATTCTAGAAGAGAAGGAAGGCTGTGGGGGAATAGAGCTGACTTTAGAAACTGCCTGCTGCCATCCACCACCTCCATGCCAGGTGAGGATAAAGTTTTGGGGTTTGTATTCCATATAGCCCCATTGTCACTAGATTTATTTTATCTAATTGTTTGAGCTACATATTTGGTCATCTTTCTTTATCTATGCACTCCTGTGGATACTGACATCTGCAGAAGCTCAAGCCTTTTATAAGAAGTAACATAGCACTTTAGCAAAACTTGTATCCCTCCTCCTGTATACGTTAAATCTTCTCTTGATTACTTCTAATATCTACACAATGGAAGTTCTACACAAATAGTTGCTATGTTATGTTGTTTAAGGAGTGTTGACAGTGAAAAAAATCTGCACATTTTGAGAACAGTTGCAATTTTCTTTCAAATATTTTCAATTCTTAATTGGCTGAAAATGAAGATACAGAACCCATGAACACAGACATCCGAATGAACAGTGTTACTCAATTTACACTTATATTCTAGAGTACAGTAGCCACTGACCATGTCTAAGTTATTTTCTTTTCCACTCTTCAAAGTGGAAAAAATTGAGCCGGGCGTGGTGGCGCAGGCCTGTAATCCCAGCACTCGGGAGGCTGAGGCAGCAGGATTGTTGTGAGTTCGAGACCAGCCTGAGCTACAAAGTGAGCTTAAGGCCAGTCTGAACTGCATAGTGAGACCCTGTCTCAAAAAGACAAAAAAAAAAAAAAAGAACTTTTGGGCTGGGGAGATAGCTCAGTGGTTCAAGCGCCTGCCTGGCACACACAAGCTCCTGAGTTTGATCCCTGGTACCAAAACAAAACGATAAAACAAAGTGGAAAAAATTATATAAATAGCCTTTCCCTTATCAAAATGGTTCCTAGTTATTCAAGTTCAGTATCTTCAGAAACAAGACCCAACAGTACAAGATAGGAGGAATATGATGTTGAATAATTTGAAATACACAGCAATCCCAAAAGAATAAAATGCACACAGTGGGAGTTCTGCTTGTGTGAAGAGTCCGTGTCCTGTGCTTTCCATCAACTTATTGACGAAACCTGAGTCTGTCTTACAACTGTGACACAATGGCAAGGATAAAGGCAAAATGCAGATGTACCAAAGGCTGTCAGATGATCCAAATCTTTGTTTATCGTTCAGATTCAAGGTCGTGAGTGCATAGCCTCCAAAAGCGTGACATCTGACTCAGTGTCTCAATGCACCCAAATATTTCTTTGAACTCTCCTGTTTCACTTAGCTGTGACAAAAATCACCTTCTCCCTCAAATTAAGCTCACAACAGGCGTGTGCACTCCATAGGGGGCTCACTTTGGCTGCTAAGAATTCCATACTATTAGGTTCTATGAAAGCCCTTCCAGGAACCAGCCTGGCTGTTAATCTAGCAAAACTGACTGGTTCTTCATCAATTAACAATAACTGGAGCCTTAATCTGGCAGAAACCTCTCACCGTCAGGCAAATCAACCCTTTGAAGCAGGCTAGGGGTTGTCTGGAGCTCCATTTCAGAGGATTCCGTGTGAGCAGGAAGCCTCTCATCTTGGGAAGACATCACAGTGATATCAACCCCTGTCTGAGGCTCTTGACTGGAGGGTGCCACAGCTGGGACTCTAAGATGAAATGTCCCTGTGTCCCCTTTAGAACTGTCCATCACCCATTTTCTCGGGGAGATTTCCTTGCCAGTTAGCAAAATCATCCAGAGCAGCAGTGACAGGATGGAGGTAATTACAGAGGATGAGAGCCCCTGACACAATTCTTTCAAATAGAGGAACGGGGGCAGGGGACACCTGGGAAGAAAGAACACTCTAAAGGTTTAATTTCAAATAGCACTGGAGAAGGACCCTTTTGACTTCTTCCATGCATTTATTTAGTGTCTACGTGCCAGTCCAAAGGAGTTTTCAGAAGAGAAATTCTTGGAAAATAGCTAAGCTGACTAGTGCTATTCCTTAGGTCCTGGAAAGATTTGAGAGAACCTGAATTCTTTGAGGAATTTGTGAATCTCCCTTTTGATTTGTATCACAGAAACAAAATATGAGATACTGGGAATACATGCAAGGCCAGACAATAGGGCCCTCTACCCAGTGCATGATCATGTGTGACTTGCTCTGGCTTTAACTCAAATATGTCTGGAATATTTCTCTGGTTTTCAAGAGTGAGTGAGATTTCCTTGAACGTATCAATTTTGCTGAAAATTTCTTCACAGGAAGCTAAATGAAATCTGCTTCTTGGTAACTTTCACTCACTGGCCTAAATTTTACTACATATGGAATAACAGAATCATTTGAACTCTTCTTCCAGACAGCCAGCTGCAATTAGAGAATGTCACCATGTCATTAATATTCCACCTGTTCTTTGCATTGTTTGTTTTTCTGATGATTCATCATCAGGCCAATTTTCTCCTGAACAATCCTTAAAATGTCACCATTGATTTTAGAAACTATGTAAGAATGCATCAAGAACAATCCTGTTTTCCCCTGTTTCTGTACAAGCTAACCTTGAAGGCTGTTTCAAGTATTACAGCCCTGGGGTCTTTGTGAAAGTTATACAAATACAATTACCAGTGTATCAGCATTATAAGCACATCTTTAAAGCACAATGACCACTTTGATTCCTTATGAAACAATTTTGGGCAGCATTGGAAATTGAACCCAACTTACATTCTTAGCTCCTTCTTTATTTTTTTATTTTGATACAATGCTTCACTATATTTCCACATTTCCCAGGCTGAACTCAAACTTATGATCCTCCTGCCTCAGTCTCCCAAAATGTTACATACAGGCATGCACCACCATGCCAACCTCATTCAAATTTTAAAGCAGTGTTGAGTGACTGTAGAAAACTTACAAGAAAAAGCAAGAAGTATCCCCATGGAGCTTTTCCTTATTGCATGTTTAATGCCAACAAAATTTCCACTTGGCTAGCAAATTAGCATTTTTTGGAGTATAACTGCTGAGAAAATAATAATGATTTGACATAAAACTAAGAATTATTCAGTCTTCCTGGAATTCTGCTGTTTCCCCTGGAATAATACAGAAGTAATCTAGTTCTGTCTGAGCATAAGTCTTCCAAGAAGGAAGCCAATTTGCAGCTGTATCTTTTCATGGAATGCAGCAGCAAAAATGATATTCTCATATGAGCCTCTAGAGTGTGCTTTAAGGTACACATGTGTTTCCCACTGGTGATATGCCTCAAGAGCTCCTTTGTGACCAGGTTCCATGTCCAATGGATTCAACTCTTTCAAACAAAATTGACTCATTCTTGAAGTTAAAAATATCAGTCAAAGCAATGTGGACACAGTTGTTGATTCTCTTCCCTCTAAAGACTAATTTGACCAGCTAGTCTACCACTGATCTCTTTCCCTTTACCAATATTGACACTGGAGGACAAACAGTACCTCAGGAATAGATCTGTCCATTTTCTTGGGCTCAGACCCTCAGGTCAGTAATGTTAAAGTCTGACAAGCCAACAAAGGTTAAAAGATAAGTCTTCCATGTATTGAGCCATGTTTGTTATTTTGACAAAGTAGAGAGCATAGATATACAGAGGGCAGTCCATTTCCCCTGTCAGTGTCACTACTAAAGACAGATGTTTTCAAGAACAAAAGCCAGGCATCCAAGAACTTTGCACAATGGCCAAACCATCTTGTCAACATGGGTGATTAATAGAAATACCTCCTAACACTTGTGTTGCTGACGCTTACCTACATGAGGCTGTACTTGGCCATTATGAGATTCCCCAAGCAGAAGTCCAGGATGTCCATGAGGCTGTGAAAAAATTATCTTGAAGATTCCCATGTTGGAATTACCCAGGGCCTTCTCTCTGATTTCTGTCATCATAAGTGATCTATTTCACCATTGCCTGGTAAGAAATGGGCCTGTCTTGGAAGTCCACACTCAATGATCATATCAGCTACTTCCTGGGGATATCGTTTAGTTCTCTGCACAATGTCCTTCTCTATGCTGAACATTAGTTGGTAATTCCACAGTTTCCATGTTAGGAAGAGAATGAGGCTCCCAAATGGTTGTACAATACTCTTTAAGATGCACATGCATATATTTATACATATGTTTAAATATGTTTATATCTAGATGTACCTCAAAGCTTCATGCACTCATAGGTGAAAGTTTGGGGAAGTGATTGGATCTAGAATGTAAAGTGCTAGGTTAAAGGTTGGTTACTAAATGAGCCCACTGATTGGTATAGCATAGTTCTACATGTGGAAAATAAGAAGGTCAGCCTGGGTATGGGTGGCACCACCCAAGAATAGGTAGGCTAGAAGGTATGAAAGGAGGAGGAGGCTGCTGCTGTTTCACTGCTTCTCTGCTGTGCTGCCTTCTGCCAGCCATGAACTATTTCTCCTCTGAGATGCCCCTCTGCCATGCCACCTTGCCTCGGAGTCAGGCGACTATGGACTGGAACTTTTACAAACTGTAAGTAAAAATAAACCTTTCCTGACAAGCCAACAAATGTTAAAATATAAATCTTCCATGTATTGAGCCATGTTTGTTATTTTGACAAAGCATAGATATACAGAGGGTAGCCCATTTCCCCTGTTAGTGTCACTACTAAAGACAGATGTTTTCAAGAACAAAAGCTAGGCATCCAATTTGGGGTTAGACTATCTGCAACAAGAAAAGTAACCAAGACAGTGTACGAAATATTTTACCTTTTTATATTAGTACGTTTCCATTCTCATCTCTTTTTATTTTTACCATCTCAGCGGTAGAGGCTGTGGCTTGCTTACTCTGAATTCCCCCACACCCTGGAAAAAGTGCCTTCCATGGTTTCTGAAGCAGTATAGCTGTGCCATTGGTGTTACTTAATTGTCAGTTCAGATCTACTGGGCCACACCAGTACTGCTCTTTGAGATCTGCTTATAACAGCATTTACTATGCCTAATTTCCTGCCTATTGTCTGGACTGCCTACTTGTCTTCCTTATGCCATCTCTTCATTCTTCATTCCCAGGAAAGAATTTTTAAATTTCCCATATCATCTCTTTCAGAGAGAGAGAGAGAGAGAGAAAGAGAAGGAGAAAGAGAGAGACATGTAGTGGGATATTGCCAGAGAGAAGCCTTACAGCTATTTCTTACTTTACCATTTACTCCATAACTCTGTAAGAAATTACTTAAAATATCATCTGGAAAATACTCCCCTTTAAGGGTTGAAATTGGTCATTTGGTTTTATGAATAAGAAATGCAATTTTCTTTTTTTTTTCCCTAAAACTTTAAACAGTAGAGATTAACAGACAGCAAAATTTAGTTCTCACATGGACTTAGAAATCTTGAAACTTTACATACAAAAGGACATCTCCTTGACTAAAGGACTCATCACAGTACTTAGTATCCACTTTTGGGATAATTCAGTTTATTTCTTTCTTGTTATGATGGATAAGGAAGAAAATCTCTTTTCCACTATCTCTTACCACTTTTGCTCTGGCTACTGCTGATGTCCACATAGAGCAATAATAAGAGAACGTATACCAATAAATATTTTTAAAAAATAATTCCAAAAAGCCTCCCACCATGAAATTAACCTGTTATTTAAAAACATTGGTAGTTTACATTTTGAGTGCAAACCAGATCATTTCTAGATCATTGTCCTATTAATATTTAAAAATATGTAAGTGATAGATAAACACTATGTCTTGTACTAGTAGCTACTAAATAACTATTTGCAAGATTAATAGATGAAAACCTTCACTATGCAATTCAGACTCCACTGATATTCACCAAATTTTCACTGTGTCTTCTTTCTACAGAGCCAGAACTCTTTATGGTGACTTTGTAAAATTCTTCAAGTATTTGCCTTGTTTTTAATTTAATTAACAGCTCTTCTGTATAAAACCAATTTCAACCCTTTGTTGTTAATTTAATTAACAGCTCTCTTCTTAGGTGGCAATCAATAAATAAATAATGTAATGAATAAAGAAACCAACAATAAATGAATGGGTGAAAATGGTGAAAGATTTTCAAGAGGCAAGGAGCAGCAAGATTTTAACACAGACAAGTTCGGATCTCAGCAGATGACATTTGTTTAAAAACAATCAAAGTACTGTGAGACATCCTATCTTAATTGTAAAGGTTTATATGAGCCCTATCATAGATTCTGTGTGCCAATTTTATTTTTAATAGTGTGGCAAAATATTATTTGTCTTTATTAGTAAGATTTTAGGCATCTCTTTTCACATTGCTTTAAGTCAGTGGCTTCTTCCCTGAATTTCCCTCAGACCTGCATGTCATATGTACTCTGCAGGTTCCGCTGTGTCCCAGCATCTCTCCATGTCAGATCACAGAGTCTCTCCAAGTTCACAGTGTGTGCAGGTGACTTATGTGAAGATGGTTGTCCTTTGGACAGGGAAGGCTGAGGGATTGGCACCACCTCTTTTTTTTCCATAATTTTATTGAGAAACAAAAAGCAATCAGACAGTTTCAAATCAAATTAGTAGGACAGTTTTAATAATTAATTTGTTGCATATTGTTTTCTTAGTGATTATTTATTGTACTAGATGCAGACACATCCTGTTTACAAACACTATTAGAACAAATCCCTCTATTCATTGAATTAAAATAATGTAGCTATATATCTATCTTAACTATTTTGAATATATAGATGAAAAATGGTCACTCACTTGTATATCCTTTTTTGTTTAGTTTTGTCATTTAAATATTATAGGTGCAAAATATTCCAAAATAGTCTAGTATTCCATAGTAGTAGTGGGTTTTCCGTAAGACTGGCAATGTCAGAAGTTATTGACTTGAATCATTTACAGCTCAGCATAACAATGTGGCTTTACTTCTTATACTTTTCTGCTGGATATTTAAAACCAAGATAAAGCAAGACCTATATAACAAGAAATGTAGCTTTTTTATCTGATAAGGTCAGTCAAGTCCCCTCAGGATTTATCCTGCAGCCCTGTACTGCAGTATGTAGATCCTTTGTCAGTGTCAGCCATGTGGATGAGACACGGCCCTTGTTTGGCCAATTTGCTCTCTGTGATACCACTTCTTGTCAGAGAAGACTCAATGGGAACAACCACAGATGAGAACTCAAAGCATCACTTAATTTTGAAAGTGTGGCAAATTAGACCCTAAATAGGGCTTGGGGTTTAATTTAAAACCCCAACTGGGATTTTATGGACTAAATTGTGTCCCTCCTTGACACAAAATTCATAGACTGGAGTCCTAATGCTCATTACCTCTGCCTTGCTTTTTTACTTGTTGCTGGGACAAATACCTGACACTCAATATGAAGGGAGGAAAAGTTTATTTAGCTCACAGTTTGTGGAGGTTTCAGTTCATACTCTGTTGGCTCCAAGGCAAATGACAGCAGTTCACAGCTGCAGAAAACAATGAAGAGCCGAGGAGGAGCAACAGCTGCAGCTGCCAAAGTGGCCCCGCTGTGAAGAACAAGCTCCTCCAAACACTGGAACTTCTCCAAGAGAGTGGGGTATGGTGGTAAAGGTATCAACTCCTTTATATACACTTTTTGTGCTGAGTCACTCTGAGGCCACTCCATGGCCCTAGGGCAGAACCAATCATACTCCAGGACAGTCCCAATAGTGCCTCAGGATGGAACCAATAGCACCCCAGGTTGGACCCTGCTCCCCTGCCATTCCCTGGAACTGCCAGAGTGGATTCAACCAAGCTGACATAATGTAGCAACTACCACAACATCTCAGTTATGACTATGTTTAGATGTGGAATGTTAATCAGGGTAAAATGAGGTGTGCAGTGTGGGGTCTAATCCAATATGACTCAGATCCTTATGTTAAGAAGTTCGTATCCAGACAAGCACAGAGGAAAAACTCTTAGAAGCTACAAGGAGAAGTTGACCCACTAAAAGCCAAGCCACAATGGTGGGCCTCAAAAGAAACCAACCACCCCCATACCTCGATCTCAGACTTACAGTCTCTAGACATGTGAACAAATAACTTTCTGTTGTTGATTTAACCCTTTTGGTTAGTAGCATTTTGCTACAGTCACCCAGCAATCTAACAGACTTTTACTTTCCTTATAAGCCAAAGTTTGGTCTTCCTATTGATCAGTCTCAAATGAGAATAGCTAAGCAGGGTGCAAAGAATCATGACAGCAGGAGAGTGCAATCAAAGCAGAAGCCTCTGAAGAGCATTATTCCCTTAGTCCATACATCCCTTGGAGCCAGTATTAAAGGTGGACATGAAGCCAAATTGATGTCAAGTTTAGCAGAGCAGCAGATGCATAGAGTGGGAAGGAGAGAGAGAACATGCCACCTTAAGCATTCCATCCCATGTACTGCTCTGTTGTTGTCTAGGACCCTGAGCTAGCCCAAGAGGCCAGGTCAGAGATTGATCACCTGTCCATCCAAAAAGGGTGGCAGAAGGAGGGAACACTGACTCCCACCCCAGATGTCACTTGTTTTGAAAAAGACCAGATTTGTACCCATTCTCATTTCACAAACCATGAAGTGAATTTTTCATACTCTAAAGTTCCACACAATTACTAGTTATTTTCCTATGAAAACTAGCACTTTTCTTTTACAACAACCATTTATTCAACCATACAAAAGCAGTTCACTGCTGAATCTTGAAAACCACCCAACGAATTAGGTATTCCCTGCAGTTGTCAATAGGTGATAAAGTAGTTCTTTCAACAAATATATGGAGCACCTAGAATGCTCTCTACATACTTGAAAGATGCAAAAATAAGGTAAGGTTGTCATCAAGAAGGTCTTAGTTTAATAAGGACCACAAACAGTGGTTCCTACTCTGTTGCAATAAGTCAGTTCCTTCATTCTACAAATATTTATTGATTAACTCCACTGTATTATGCATTGCTTCAGGCTTTTGAAATACATTAGAGGACAAAACAGATAAAATTTGCGCCAGAGGAGATGCCTGCCCGAGTTTGATCCTTGACACAAAAAATAAACAAATAAATATGATTAGCCATTAGAAGTGATCAACGCTGCCTGGTAGGAAGACATGTTTCTGTAATCCCAGCACTCTTAGAGGCTGAGGCAAGATGATGAAATTCAATGTAGCCTGGCCAATTTAGAGACTTAGAAAGACCCTATTGCAAGATTAAAAAATAAAAAAGAATGTGGATGTAGCTTGCTGTGAAATCCTTGGATTCAATGTTTTAGGAAAGAAAGATAGAATGAGGGAGGAAGGACAGGAAGAAGGAAAGGCCAAACGGAGATACTGAGAAAAGTGCAGTGGAAAGCACTGTGAGGGATGCTGGGGTTGGTGCGCAACCTTAAAGAAGATGCTCAAGATGGGCCTCATTTATAATGACTTCAAATAAGGTTACCACAAGCCGGGCGTGGTGGCGCATGCCTGTAATCCCAGCACTCGGGAGGCTGAGGCAGGAGGATTGTTGCGAGTTCAAGACCAGCCTGAGCTACAAAGTGAGCTTAAGGCCAGCCTGAACTGCATAGTGAAACCCTGTCTCAAAAAGACAAAAAAAAAAAAAAAAAAAAAAAAAAAAAAAAAAAAAAAAAAAAAAAAAAA
>PVKA01003368.1:0-110827 GCA_004027165.1 Ctenomys sociabilis
TTGGGATCCAGTTACAAGCCCTGCGTCATCCACCAGATCACATGGTAATTGTTGGTATTTCAAGGATCAAGTGGCATGAAGCTCCCCCCACCCATCCCACTCCCTTCTTTGGGGACCATGTAGCGTGGCGGAGCGCGTCTCGCGTGATGGAGTGAGGGCAGGCTCGGCTCCGACCGACCGCAGACGGCGCTGCGTGGGGCGCGCGCTCCCGGGGAGACGGGCGGGCGGGCGGGGGTCTCGGGGGAGGACGGCGGCTCTAATTGGCCTCTGAATGAAAGAGAATCACCTATTCCCGGGAGAGGCCAGGGCTGAGCGCTGCGTCCGCTCCGCGCCGCGTCCAGACTGCTCGTCCTGCGCTCTGAGCTCCCAGCCCATTCAGCAGCTGCGCTCCAAGCCGGCGCCCCGCACGCCTCGGGGCCGCGTCCTCCTCCGCGCCGGACCCCGCGCCCCGCGCCCTGCGCCCCGCGCTCCTCGCGCCGCCGCCACCCGAGAAAAAGTTTCGCGGAGGGGCTCCGGGGCAACATGAGCGAGCTGGAGGAAGACTTCGCCAAGATTCTCGTGCTCAAGGAGGGCAGGATCAAGGAGCTGGAGAAGCGGCTGTCGGAGAAGGACGAGGAGATCCAGGAGCTTAGGAGGAGGCTGCACAAGTGCCAGTCGGTGCTGCCCGCGCCCTCCTCCCACATCGGCCCGCGGACCACCCGCGCGCAGGGCATCTCCGCCGAGCCGCAGACCTACAGGTCCTTCCACGACCTCCGACAGGCGTTCCGGAAGTTCACCAAATCCGAGAGGTGGGCGCTGCCCGGGGCGGGGTGCTCGGCGCCCGGCGCCCCTGCGCGCCGCGCTCGCGGGGTGGGGTGGCCTCGTGGCCCGGGCAGGACAAGTGTTTATTTTTATTTCTGCCATCACGTGCTGTGCTCGTCTCTGCCGGTCTGGGAAAGGCGAGCTCCTCGGGGAGTCGCGCCCGGGTCGGTGGGGTGGGGGCGGGGAGAGGACCGCGGAAAGTTTTCTCGCGCGGGCTGACTCGCAGAGCCGCGCTCGCCGTCCTTTGTGCTCCTCAGTGGGGGACCCTGCCCTTCCCGGAGCCCGCGGAGAGGCCCAGTGAGGCACCCCGCGGGGACAGGCTCGGAGCGTCCTCCCGGGGAGGTGCGCGGGCGGCCGCACAGGGCTGAGTTCATTTTAGGACCTAAACTTGTCCGGAGCCCAAACTCCGTTGGAAAGCGCTGGGCCGGGGGCTGGGGCAGGACAGGGGCTGTCACCACCGCGGGGATCCAACCTCCAGCACAGGGCGGAGAGGGGAGGTTTGTTCACCGGGTGACATCCGTGGCAGCGGGGAGATCGGCAAGAAATTGTAAAGAGCCCCACTTTCTGGATGTTCATTTCTGTGCTGTGCTCCTTGCCACTCCTTGGTTGGTTCTGGGCTTGCAGGTGGCTAGGTGACCTTGGACCTGAAGCCGACTAAGTGCTCAACCCCGACCCGAGGTGGACAGTGCACCCTCTGCGCTTGATCGAGAAGCCCTTCCGGGAAAAGCGGGCTAAGGGAAGGGGGCGGGCTGTTGCTCTGGGCGCCTCCAGGCGCTTTCCTTTGCTCCTCGCGGGCATTTTAAGAGCCGGATCCTGCCAGTTCAAAGTTGTGCGTTGCTCGTCGGTGTGTGCAAGGGAGGTTGGGCGGACTTTGGCCACAAGTAGGAAGCGTTTGCACTCTCTGCGCCGTTCACCGGAGAAGGCAGATCGATGGCTGCAGCATTAAAGCGCTTCTGGACATTAGGGAAAGGAAGTGGAGACTCCAGAGCCCATTACTGGCTTTTAGTCTCTGGAAGTGCAGGGCCAAAAGTGCATTTCTCAGGATATTGAATATTCCATTAGGCTTGCCTTCGTGCCCGCCTACCTCTTATCCCTTCCCTCCTCTTAGATCACTTGGTGTCTGAATTTGGGGCCCTCTGGGGACTCCTAAACTATCTCACTTTGAGGCCGGCTCTTCTCCAGCCCTGCAGGCCAATTCCTGCTCTTAGGAGCCCTGCTCCGGCACTGCTCCTCCTCCCATGTGCTTCGGAACTCTGCCTCGGGTACTGATGGTAGTTGGGGGTGGGTGGAGAGGAACTGCAGAGGTCAAGGACCAGGAGCAGGAGATTGGAAGCTACTAGAAGGGTGAAAGCTGGGGGTAGCAAAACAAGAATGAAGCCGGAAGGATTCACCCTGGGAAATGTGAGCCTTTCTGTGCAGACGTCTCAGAGGACAGCCTTCTGATTTCCTGAGTCACATTCCACTTCCAAGCTACATTGTCCAAATAGTACCATTTGCCCCAACCTGCCTTGAGAGGTCCCCGTAGACTGAACAGTGGCACTCCCTTCCTCATCTCGGGCTAAGATTGCAAACAGCTAATATTTGGCCTAGCCCTTGCCTGGGAAGCTGCTGCCTTCTGCCTCAGCCGGGTTGCGCATTCCGCGGCCGCTGCCCTGCCCCGCGCCCGGCAGCTGGAATCAATCTGCCCACCTCCTTAAGAAGCCACTGCATCAGCGGTCACCCGGCAGCTGCTCGCCTCCCAGGGCTGCCGGGTTAGGGCTTTATCGCATTTTTGAAATTTCAGAATTCTGTGTCTGGGCTGAGCCCCTCGGAGCAACAGCACTTCTGTGCAGCAGAGAGTAGGTTTCCCAAGGGTGTGAAGGGTGTGAAGACAGGAGAGACCTGCCTTCCCAGAGTCTGCTCCTCCAGGCGCCGGTTCGCAGAGATTTCTCCACAAGGAATGTCAAAAGAGGAAGGGGTACTTTTATGTGTTGTGAAAGGAAATAGCTGATCACCATAGGTACCCATCCTCCTTTTCCTCTCCCTCTCCCTCAGCCGCAACCCCTTCCTTACAAGCTCAAGTTAGGGGTAGGAAAATTCATCTCCAGAGTGGTTCGTGCGCATTGGAGGTCAAGTGCGTATTTGTGAGGGAAACAAGTAGCTGGAGTACTTTCCAACTTCCTCTCTTCCCTGACTTACACTGGGACGCAGCCTAAACTTTTGCCCACTCAACAGTTAGTTTCGTAGTTTCAAATGGAAGCATGGAGTTTATTTTCAGCAAGGTGACTCATTAATGTTTAAAGAATGTTGACAGTTGCAATAGATGGGGATGGTAACGGTCGGAACTGGGTGCTCGCAGCAGTGCTTAGACAATACTAAACTATCTCTGGTTAGACCCCTTATCTTGGGCAAGGAAAAATGTGCAGTAACTTTTGAGATATAAAATTTAAAAGCAAACAAGGTGCTTTCAAAATAAGTATTTTTTTTCTGATTTTTGGATTTATGAATCTTTTGTTAGAGGCTGAGCAGTCTCGATTCCAGAACTGGAGCAGAGTGGTGTAGAGCTCAGCTAACGTTTGATTATCACAACTCTAGAATTTGGATCATAACTTTTGCGCTACAGGTTCATTCCAAACTTATTAGAACACTCTGTTTTTATATTAAGAAGGAGAGGAATGTAATTTGAAAACAGGGGCTTATTGGTGCAAAAAATGAAAGAAATGTTTCCTATAAACACTGCTTTAGAAAATTTTCACAATCTAGAAGATTTGCATAATAGGTGACAAAAATATCTTAAGCATTTATTATAGTGGAAGAAAATGGGAGAATTCATACACGACTGTAATCAACTCAGTCCAATTAGCCAGGTTTCCACGAGTCCACAGAGGGTATAATGCACAATCTCCATTAGAATGATCTAAGTATCCAAGGAATGCTTAGATGAAAATTATACTAGGAAAAGCAAGATCTGAGCTCCCAGCATAAGTATCAAGTGTACAATATGATGATCATGTTTAAAAAGAAAACACCCGACTTATTGTCATACTCATTTTCAGGTCCCTTAAGAAATGCCCATTCAGGATCAAGTGATTATCATTGAAAACCGAAGGCTGCTTCCAATGATGGCGATGATATTTTATATTTATATCTAAAATGCTTTATGCCGAAGAACTCCAAGTATTTCACAAAGATGTCTATGAACTTTCGGTCCCCTTCATGCACACATTCTGCGTCAAGAATCACCTACTACCCAGAATATTTTCCCTTAAGGTTTTACACGTACTTAAATTCCTTCTTTTGGTTGCCTAGTTAAATAGTGTGTACTCTGGGGACTGAAAACAATTTCTAAATTAGCATAAGCAAGGGCCAGAGTCCATATTAATTTGTTAAACGAATAATAATAGACTGTATTTTAAAGACTCTCGAGCTATTTTTGTCATGAATCTCTTGATTCTTGGTGTTGTAAGTTGATCATTTAGAACTTGAACTTTTTTCCACTGGGATGTGGGTGCTTTGGGCTGGGTGCCCCAGAAAACTCATTGCCTTTTTACATCTTTGATTCATTCAGGGCTGGTTTGACCTTCAGACTATATCAAGGGATTTGGCCTAATTTCGATATAAACAGCTTCAATGAAATACTGTGATAGTGTGTCCCAGAGGAATTGTGGTCTCAGCACCAATTATTTATTGGTTGCGTAGATTGAAAATGTACGGTGCTTTAAATAGAATGGTAGCAAGGACAAAAATAAAAATAGATAATCTTAGTTGTAGCACTCTTCTAAGCTGTTACCTTACGCAGTTCATTCTTTTCTTGCAATAGTTCTGAATCACATTCCCATTTTTCAAATGAGAAGCCAGAAGAACCTTCATCATTTGCCTACCCTTTATATATAGAAAATATCATAAACCAGCTTGAAGCCCAAGTCTGAGGGCTTCTAGAGTTTAAACCATAAATTGCTACACTGTATGTAGCCTTGGAATGAAGAGGGCTGGTTGGATTTTAGTGACAGGGAAATTCTGTGCATTAGGAAGAAATGAACCTGTCCTAGATTAAAACAAAATTTAAGTCATAGGATCAGCACTAAACTGTTCTAATGAAAAAGTGACCGATGAATTCTTGCACCCAGCATTTGCAGTTTAGATGTGCAAGGCCTGGCTGGGATTTCCTCAGGCAGCCTTTCTCTTGGGATTGTCACTTAACAGGCTTCCATCTTCATTCCTCTCCCACTCTCTGTAGCTCACTGTCCTTGTAGAGTCACAGTTGATGAGAAGTACAGTGAGGAAGGGTATGAAATTGAAGGGTGTGAGTCCTTCCTTTGGGTTCCTTGTGCCTTTTGCAAAGACCATCAAGCTAACCCTTTCATCTCTGCTCTTGCTATCACCAACCTACAATATATATTAATCTTTCACTTCTTCTGATTAACATGTATGATTCTAACCTGAGCCTTGGGGAGAGGGAATTCAGTTTTTTGACTCACATGATTAATATGTGAATTAAGGAGAGACAGCTGATGAAGAGGGGGAGGATAGTTCATAAACATCCTTACATCTTACCACATGTGGTCTGAGAGGACAGGCATGTAGATAAGCACTTTGTGTGTCCATGAAGAGCTTTCAGTAAGAGCTCCACTGGGGTAGGTAGCTCCCCAGTGTAATGATGAGGAAACTTAAGGCATCATGGTAGTTCTTTGTAGATCTCAGAAATCAGATGAGACAAAAAAGCTAGATTTCTTCATTTGTGCCAGAGTTGGTAAATTCATGTCTCTGGTTTACCCTCTGTTTTTAGTTATTCTTTAAGATACTTTGTTTTGGGCTTAGCTCTGGTTCTAGACTCCTAAGCATTTTCCAAATGTAGTTTAAATACACAGAAAGTTCTTACTCCATTCGAGTCATACATGGGTCACTTGAAAGTTGACATTGACCATATGTTCTGTACAGATTTAACCCTCTCAATACTACTTTGAACAGACCTGAACAAACAAAGATGCCCTATCTTGTTTCTTCTTCCTGACTGAGAACCTGTTTCCTAGTGCCTCTCTCCACGCTGTGGAAAAGATGCTGAGAGTGCATTAAAAGCCTTTCTTTTGATAAGATTTTTGTGAGATTTCAGAGTCACTCAGGGTATGAATAATTATTTTCATTTGCCGTTGAGAATTTTCATATCAGAGTTCAGAACCCCATATTATCTAAGTTTCATGTAGCTCTTGGAAGTTACTGTGTGAGCACTGAGATAAATCAGGGATAGCCTATCCTGTTTCATAAAAGTGAAAGCTCAGAAGTTTGGGAATTGTCAGAAAGGAGTGTTGACCTTGAATCTACCTTTGTTAGGGTGCTGTGCTGTTGAAACCCTGGACAGAAAAGGAGAAATAGAAAAAAACTTAAAGAGAAATATACGTATATTATGTATGAATATATATTTATGTACATACACACATATGTATACATGTACATGTACAGATATGTACTAATTCCCTTATTCCATTTATAAGTTGTATTTTTATAGTATTTATTACTATGGAACTTTTTGGGGTTGATCTGGATTAATTTCTTACAGAAAAGAGGGTTTCCTTTACTGGTCATTTCTAAAAAGTGGAGCATAACACATTATAGTTTGTCTGGTGCTTGTGAGTGGCACGAGGTGCATGACCCGTACCGTCAGTGTGGTACTAGGATCCATGCTCATTTCTTGCTGAAGGAGGCACATCTCTTCTTTAGTTCTTGACTCTGCCTGTGCTTGTGCCTCTTAGGTCGTCTGTCTTTCTGTCTTCTCAGCTGATATCTGTAAGCATTGCCAGATATTTCATTTGCAGAAATCGTATAAACAGAAGCACGGAGAAGAGCACTTGGTCAAACAAACTTTTGCTCTAAGCTTAAAAAAAAATCTTTCTTGTTCTTAGATATTTCAAAATATCTGGACTATCTGGGGCATGTATATCTTTTAAATAGATTTAATGTACTCTATGAAGAATGATAGTGCTACTTTCCTTGCGTTAGCTATTGTCATTCTTGAACAGATTTCCTTCGTACAAAAAGCTTACCCTTCTCTGGAGCACCGTTGACATCATTGGTAGGGCACCAGCTGGGGGTCTTCTAGGCTGGCTTTAGTTTAACCATTTTCATTATGTTTATTATGGACATAGCAGAAAACTGCACTGCCTTACGATATAATGTAGTTTTAAGTGGGAGAAATGTAAAATTTATGTTGAGTAGACAGTTTTAAAATGCTGTCTGCAGCTTGCCCTATGCAATGGGCTAGGTGTGTATTCTAGCCTTTCTTTGGTGCTTCTCACTTGATACATTCCTGGGAATTAGTCCTAAGTAGTTAATTTGTTACCTTGGGATTTGACTTTTTGCTGCCTGTATGACACAACTGCTAACAACTTCATGTTCAAGATGGTAATATGAACGTGCTGATTTCATGTGAATGTTTATTTGTAAAAGTAAATATAATGAGACACGGACTATAATTATCTTATTAGGATTTAGTTGGAGACTTTTTACTTATAATAGAAATTATGTGAGTACAGCTCTTAAATTATTCTCTCCACTACTAGTCTAGTGGCAAATGCAGAATACCTTTTCTAGTCTTTATTTATTTATTTATTTATTTATTTATTTATTTATTTATTTATTTTTTAGGACAGGATGTACAGGAGTACAGGGTCTCATTGTGTAGATAGGACTCGTAGTGATCTGCCTGTTTACACCTTCCCAAGAGCTGGGATTACAGATGCGCGTGCCACCACGCTTGGTCTCAGTCTCTGTCTCGGCATGCCCCGCCAGGCAGGCCCCGGCATGGCAGGCCCAGGAATCGAACTCCCGGCCTCTGCATCTGCCTAAGCAGGCGCTTTAATGTGCTGAGCTATTTGGCTGGCCCTTCTAGTCTAATTTAGAGAATGACTTAAAATGCATTTGAATTTTTCAGATGCATCTTTAGTTGACTATTCTGACCTCAAATGCTGAAAAATATTGCTGTGAACCCCAATAGAGTTCTTAAAAATATTTGTGTATTTACCCTTAAAATATTCCTGGGTCTATGTATCCAATGATATGGTACTATTATTGCCTAACAGCCAAATGTAAAGCCCTTGGGTAAAAGTTACTATTTTTCTTGATACTTTTCCTTCTTGATACTTTCCCACAAGGTGTGGATAGTACTAACTTCACCTATCACACGGTCACCCACGGACTTGGCTACATATGCTAGAAATTCTTAAAATAGAAATTCTTTTAATGTCTTTTGTTTTAAACCCTTGAGTAGATACTGAGTCTGTTTACAGTAAAAATTCCAATCAAATAGAACCCACACTTAACATACTTCTCTTTTCCCACATAGTATTTTTCAGAGAAAAGGTAAAAGCAGTTATTTATTTAGAACAGATTCCACATAAGAAAGACCTCTTGTGCTTTGCAGACCATAGAAGTGGTTTGCATCTGATTCAGTGTCCTTTCAAAGGATAAGATCGCTTGAAAATACACTGATTTGGTGGTCTGTGTGGCACGGAAGGAGACTTCCCTGGTGGCTGATAATACAGTGGTGCGTATTTGATGAGTTGTCAGCTTGCAATGAGTAAATAATGGTTTGAAAACTTAAAATTCATGAACTATTTGTTTCTTCAGAAGGAAGGCTGAGTGCATTCGCGGGCATTTCCCTAGGGATGGCTGTTTGCCTGTATCCTGATTGGCTTTCTAGGCAGGGAGGGTCACAGATGGAGGACAGGAAGTGGCACACAATGCACCACCAGCCAGTGCTTTCATGTTGCACATGGGAATATCATCCGTCTTGTGAGTTACTGCAGTAAAACGGCTCGAAAGCTCTGGTCTGCTCTGTGGTTCTGAAAACCCAGGACAATGATGCTGCAGCTCTTCAAGCTACTTACTTATAAGTAAAGTTGGTTGGTAGCAACAGGGTATGCTGCTTCAGCATCTGTGTTTCCAAATGACACTTCTCCAAATGCGATGTTAATATTTTAGGAATGCTTCTAGGAGGTAGGCAAGTGAACTTATTTTATATTAATACTTGGACACATTCATAAATGTTAGAAGAAAACACAGCACCATCACATCAAGTCTGTGCTGCAGAACTTTATTGCTTAGAATAAGGAAAAGTTTTAAGGGCTTAAACGTTTTTAACAGAAAAAGCAGAAAACGCATATCATGAGTAACATAGACGTGGGTACACAGAGGCTTGGGAAAAGTCATTTTCAACTTGTTAAAGTCATTTTCAACAGGAAATAGAACATTGTCACATTAATTTCTTGCTCACCCTGCCCTGCATTGGAGGATTCATTGAGTTCTTGCTGTGCTCTTTGACACTGCTTGTCATGATTGTCTCTCAAGTGTCCTCAGGGGATTGAAATAGGGACATAGAATAAGATTAAAGTGATAGCTTTGCTAACCCAAACTCCTGCCTTTCTATGTATGTAGTACAGGGTCTTACCACACAGATCGGACTCGTAGTGATTCTCCTGTTTTCAGCCTCCCAGCGCTGGGATTATAGGCACGTGCTACCATGCCCAGTCTCAATCCCTGTCTCAGTGTGTCCCTGGAGCAGGGCTGGCATGGCATATTGGGGATTGAACCCCATTCCCTGCACCTGCCTAAGCAGACGCACAAACTCTTGCTTTGATGATGTCAGTCTAGTTAACAGTTACATTAATATTTCTTAAGAAAAACATTCCATTCTTCTCAATCCATGGTTTTCCCCTTGACTATGAGAAATGCCCAGAAATAACACAGGGATGCAGCGTCCTCACTTCTGGACTCCGACTGCCGTGTGGCATCTTCTCAGCTAGATGAATAAGGGAAATATAAGGAGAAAAGGGGACATACATTGCATGCAGGACGAATTTTAAACAACCAGTTCTTTTTGTTTTTTCTAGGGACTTGAACTTTTTTTTGAACTTAAAGTCTCTACCCACTTAAGGAAAGGAGACTTTAAGATTTGAGTGTAAGAAACCTTCTAAAGGGTAGTAAAATCAACATTGGAGGAACTAGCGGACGAAAGAGAGATATTCCAGCTCTGACCACGAGATGGCAGCAGGAGTATAATATTTAATATTTGTTACCTTAATGAGTAGGGGGAAAAGGACAAGTGGAATTCTAAGATACATTCTCAGATACCTAACCTTAATATTAGCATTTAAGTGTTTAGAAAGGTAGACTGTTAAGGTGATATGGCCTATACTTTTCCAATTATTAGTTATAGTAGGGAGCATAGAAAACACAAACAAATAGTAGTTTTCATGGAGAGTTATTGGCCCATTGATATCAGTTTAAGAGAAATTTCTAGGACTCCTCTGAGGAAGTTTCTGGGCTTGTCCTTGGCTAGGAAAAAGAAAACTGAGAGGAATAATGGACAGTAAGTAGTGAAAAGCTGGATGTGTGGGCAGCTAGAATAATAAAGGAAATGGTTTTCTATTCACTGCCCTCCAAATAAAGAAAAATAAAAGAGAAACTCTGTGGGGAAAAATTAGATCAGCTAAGAGGCGGTGCTTCTAGCAGATGGCTCAATCCCCTCGAGGAGCTAGAAATCACTAAGGAGCTCAGTGTGGCCTGCTGCAGCCGGAGCGATGCCCTGACGGTTAGTTGCCTCTTAACAATTTTAAGGTCAAAGCAGTACAATTTTGTCCGCCATGGAGGGCTGAGTCATGGGCCACACATTTTCAATTCAATATTCCCCTGGAAAATGTTTTACAGCCTTCCTGTAAAGGACAACTGTGTTTGGCCCATGACCTTTCTCACAGGAATCCCCCAGGAGCCGGGATGTGAAGCAGTCTTGTGGCGGCCTGGCATTATTTGCAACCTAATGCTGAGAAAAAATAATCATGATTTTGGTCTGTCCTAGGGAGCAAGGGTCAGTGGTGAAAGGAATCTACTTTGGGGGAAAGAAGTCAGGGTAGGATTAATGCTATTAGTGGGCTCTTGGCTTGGTCTGGTTTTCTTAGATGCCATATCATACTTAGGTACACAGGCAAGAAGCAAAATTGAGAACATGTGACAGAGCACACATTTTGATACCCTATTGGACAACAAGCAGCTTTACTGAAAAGCTTGGTGATGCCCTTATGGGAAGCTGTCAGTATATTAAGATATTCTTTGGGACAGTAATTTAACGCTTTTTCTAAATCAGGAAAAAATGTTCCCCCATCCATGACAACCAGACAGCATCAAGTGCGGGTCAGACATAGAGTGTGCTTTCTGATGTGGGCCGGGACGAGAGGCAAACTCAGCCTGCACTGGACCAGGTGAGCTAAGTGCTAAGCAGTGATGCCTTTGGCTGTGGCCTCTGATCTCTAGTGTGTTATCTCGCAAGGCAAGGCAGGCTCCTGGTGAGCCGTGCCTGCCCTGAGCTGGATGGAAGCTGGAAGCTGGAAGCCTCCTGGCCTGAAGTCCTGCAGTTATCTAGCTCTCCCATCTGCCTGCAAGGAATCCCAAGGGCTGTTCTCAACTGTGAGACAAGCCAGGACCTCTCCCGGCTTCTTCTTTCACTGCAATTCCAGCAGAGAAAAGGTTTATTTTGTGCAGTCCTATATCGCTTCTGACTGTGTTAAAAATAGGAGCATGTTTATTTGATTCCCAAAGACATGAATGATTTCTCATCTCTGCTGATTTTCTTTCTTTTCTTAGAAAACAAAGTTTCCTTGTTTTGACTACAAAACTAATTCTTGCTGATTGTTAGAAAATAGAGACATAAAAATTTTACAAAATTAAGTTTTTGCCTCCTTTAATCTTTCCTATATGTCCTCCAATAGAGCAATTGTTAAATCTTTTCTTTATACAGAGAATGTCCATGCCCACTTGGAAATTCTTTTGCTTTTATTTTTGATTCAAAGTAGGATTTTTAAAAATTTTTTTTGGTGGAACTGGGGATTGAACTCAGACCCTTGTGCTTGCCAGGGAAGCTCTTATTCTACTGAGCCATTTTCCCGGCCCCAAAGTAGGATTATTTTTAACAGTTTTTCAGCCATTTACATTTTCAGCATAGTAGTACATAGGCTTCTTTCTAAATGAGTCCATATTGATCGTTCAATAGCTAGGTACTGTTACATGCGGTAGTATTTGTGTACCTCATCTTATTAATCAATAGTTATTTTTCTTTGTTTTTCTGCAAGTAGTGACAGTATTACCACTTATATTCTGAGATGAGATGAATGCTCTGAGTGAAAGCACTAGGACAAAAGAGTTGTTAATTTTCTGTGGGACTCTTTTAAAAAGTTTCCATGAGAATACATATATTTATATGTGAGATAAATTACTTACAACCTTTTCTATTAAAAAGAAAAAGTATTCTGAGAGCATCAACATAATTAATTTTATCCATCAAAGATAGGAAGGATTTTTTAACAATGAAACACTAAATATAACAGAAATTTCTGAGGTTCTTATTTTTTTTTTATAGTTGAACTCCATTCATGGGAACAGTTTTTCTGAGGGAATGTCTATACGCCATTGTGTACTTTATGTTTATGAAGCCCATGTTTTCCATTTGGTTTGATGTTTACATGTGTGTATGCTTTATAGGCTGACTAAAACACTCAAATATCTGTAAAAGTAAGGACAAAATTGTTTGTATATATGCTTCTTATAAAACAACTGGAGTCCTTCTTTAGGGATTTCAATGATTTGTTTTTCTTTTCATCACAATAAAATTTTGATTCCTAAAGGGCTCTGAGCAATTTGGTCTCACTTGGGAATATAACAAATTCCAAATCTCTCCACTGCATCATTTTAAAAAGCCAGTGGGAAGATTTGGACATATATGGTGTGAGAACCACTCAGTGGAGCTTACTTTTTATAGGAGGCTACTTCTATGAGGACTTGCATTCCCTCCCTTGCTTCTTCCTTCCTACCTTCCTTCTTTCTTTCTTTCCTTCCATCTTCTTCCCTCCCTCTTTTCTTTCTTTCTTTCTTTCTTTCTTTCTTTCTTTCTTTCTTTCTTTCTTTCTTTCTTTCTTTCTTTCTCTTATTTATTAACGGGGAATTGAATCCACAGTTTGATAATGTGGGGCCCAAAAACCACAATAGGAGGTAGCCGACAGCATGGGCTGCGTATCACCTCCAAACTTTCTCAGCAGCAAGCTTACGTGGCAACAGGCTGACACTGCTGGGCCACTTGAGGCTCAGGATCGTAGGCTCCAGGTAGGTGTCGACAGCACACTGACCCAACACAAGACGCACGGTCCCCAGGGAAGCCCAGAGCTCTGCCCAGAGGCAGTGATCCTCTCTAAGCAGCTCTGTGATGTTTGGAGATTAATACTGAAAACGATGCTTTGTCGAGAAACTGCTGAGCTCCTCATCTCCAAATCGCCTCCTCAGGCTTGCGAAGGAGCTTTGGACTCCTCAGCAGTCTCTGGGCAAAGGTTGGCCAAATAGGCCAACTCAAACTGATGCAGCTTTTCGTGGAGCAGCAAACTACAGACACGGACAATGGTCCCTCTGTCTTTGAAACGACTGCATCGAGCTGTGTAATTCAACGTTTTCTTGAAGACCCCCGAGAGCATCCTCCACACTCCCATTCTGTTGCATCTGGTGCCCCAGGAGCATATGAACCTCTGAATTTAGAAGAGTCTCCGCCATTTCAAACTCGTTGGGAAAGATGAGTTGCGAGGCTCTTCCACGTTGCCAGCTTGTGGGTTGCTGCCAGCTGCCATCTCCATGACGCGCCTTTCTTTTTCTTTCTTTTTTTTTCCCTTGCTAATATAAAGATATTGGATACTGGGCTAGATTTACTACTGGAAGGTATATTTGAAAATATTTGTTTCATAATCCAATCCTATTAAAGGTAATTTTGAGATTAAAGTAAGAAATACAATTCTGAGAGGAAGTAAGAAGTGTGACCTCAGATACGCCAGCACACTGTCCTGGAGAGTAACCTGCGAGGGGGTTGTGATCCGTCGGGCTGACCCTTTGTGAGTCACATGCTTGCTTTTGAATTGGGCTTCTTCACATATCAGCTGTGACTTCAGGCAAAGGACTTTAAGTCTCTGAGACTGATTGCCACATCTGTAAAATGGGAACAGTGACCCCTCTTTCCCATGTGGCTTTGCGTGCCCCATACTTATGTGTGGAATAACGGAATGAGTACAGAGAGCTAGCTGTTGTGTAACAGTGGAAGCTTTAGAAAGTGTTAGAGGTTTTTGATAAACTTGCTTCTGTTGTTAACTACTATAGAATTTCATGGTTGGAAAAGATTTAGGAGATACCTTTGTTTGACCCCTTTGAGTCACAAAACAGTAATGACAGACAAATCAAGCCAACAGCCAAATGCCCGGAAGGATGGCAATTTGTCAAAGATTTAAAACTTGTTCAGGACAAAAACTGGATTAAATTCCAAGTTTTTTGCTTGCTGTTCCAGCCCACCTTAGATCTATCCTAAGCATCCTAAGAAATGATTGAAATGAGGAAAACTAGACATTCATAAATTGACACAATAGAAAAAATGGCACTAAGACAGGCATTGCTATGGTGCTTTCATCAAATGTAAAATGCATGTGATCTGGTTTGGGGGAGCAAACCAGGATGCAAGAATTTCCTTGGTACAAAATTTGTTGCCATCCACCAAAGACTCTGTGAATGAGTTTCTTAGAAGAACTGCTTTTCAGGAGTCTTGGATTTAAATGGAGCTCCCCACCATGATGGCAATGAGGCAGGAGCCCTGAGTGGTCCAGCTGTGTTAGGACTCAGAGAAGGACGAAGGCTCCCAGGGCAAGGTCCCTCCTTCCAGCAATGCCGGCACGACCATGCTGAGGGACATCTGCGGTTCTTCTGTCAGCACAGGGGCCTCTTCTTTCCTGAAGCTTTGCCCTTGGTGTCTGATCATTGTTCAGTCCTCATAAGGGCAACTGTGCCTTCTAGTGCTGTTGCAAGTTGGAGCACCGGGTTGTGGTCCCTGCTGCCATAGCAGCCGGGCAGAGGGCTGTCGTCTCCATGCTGTGGCTGGAGCTTCCCGGCATGAGCCCGATCTCCACCTCAGCATCAAGTGTAGTCCCTACTTGCAGTTTAGAGACTGGTTTTACTGTAGTTGAGGTTTTCCTTGTGGGAAAATGTCATTCTAGATACTACTTCTCCCAGGGAAGGCTGGTTTGTCGATTCAGCTAGTAGGTAGAAGAAATCTCAGGGATTTTGGGGACCCCAAACCAGTTTCTAACTGGCCTGAAGCTGTTGTGCACAAATAGACTAACACCTGCTTCTTCAGTTTTTAAAAAACCTCCCAAGCTTGTCAGAGGATTGGAGGAGTTCACACACATCACAGAATTGGCCTAGAGCCTCGCAGGGTTCAGTCCATGAATGTTGGCGGTCGCTGTCATTATTCACTGACTCCATTCACCAGAGATACAAGGTCCTTTCAGCTCTGTACTAGCACTGGGCCCCTGTCTGTGTGTCCCATATTTCTAACTCCATTCTGGAATCTAATTTTGCTCATTGAAATAGCTCCGATCCTATTTTCGGATCACTTTCTGAATCACAGATGACGCTTTCACAAAAGCAGTGTTTAGGCCTCATTTCTTTTCACTCAACCACGGAATAGCTTCAGCTGGCTTTCTATACGTGTTTTTACCTCCTTGCTCACATACATTGTAGTAGAGATATTTTTATTCTTGAAAAATTAACTGCAGCCTGTCTAGAGTGATAGTTAGCTTGCTCGGTCGCCTCTGCAGCTATGGGCTTGCTGTGCTGAATAAACTGATGTCTTCTCAACTCTAGTTTGCATATGTAGTATCTGGGCAGTCTTATTAAGCACAGCCTCTGCTTTTGCAGGTCAAGAGTCTGAGAGTCTGCAGCTCTAATGATGTCTCAGGTAGCACTGATGCTGCTGGTCTTTTGGGAATTATTAACTAACAGGGGGTTTCATGGTTTTTTTTTTTTTCAAAGGAAAGAATATAATACAGGACACATTCTATAATATTAGTTTAAGGAATCACCTAAAGAATAGCATACAAAGAGTGCAGGAAATCTGTCCACACAAACAAACACTAAAGATTCCATCTGAGGGCCTGGATCTTAATAGCCTGCATGAGTCCTGCTGGAAATCTAGAGCTCATAACAAGACCTCCTACGGGTCCTAGAGCCCACAGAAAAATCTCATGCAGGTGCAAAGGCCCAAAGCTCAGTAGTGAAAACTAGAAAGTCTATGCCAGTGGGATGAAGGATCTGTGCTACCAGGCTGACGGATCTGCCCTGGAGCCAGGAAGCAAAGTTCCAGATAAGCTCCAGAGCCCCCCCAAAAGCACCACAGCCATCCTCAGCAATAATGAGGTCCCAGGCTCCTCCAGTGATGAGGAAAGCCGAGTTCCCATTAGGAAAGCCAACGTGACGAGCTTCTCCATGAGGCTGAGCAGTGCACCATCTTCCCCGCTGGAGCCAGGAAGCCATGCTCAAGGTAATGACTCAAGCTTCTCCAAAGCTCATCGAGAAAGTCGATGTGACAAGGTCCTCTAGCAGAACGGCCCAAGAGAGCCAGCAGCCTCCAACAGCTTAGCATTGCTAACTGCACTTGAGCAGCTTCTCCTGTTCTGCCTTTATGCTGCTGTCAACAACCCTCAGGTGGGCCTCCCACACGCGCACCACTTTAGTTCAGCTGGGTATATAAGTCTCCCACCAGTTAGAAATCCAGTACAAGGGATAATCCAGGGGTTTTTCCTTGCTTCTTGTTTCCTTTTGCTATCTAAGTCTTACATATAAAATAAGGTGCGATTATACATAGTAACACAAACTAACACGCTAAGGCTACATTACCATGGATTACATCAGTGATAAGCTCATCACCTAGGAGAGTCAAGAGGAGACATTTTGGTATTCTTTTCCTTTCCGGACAATATACATGTGCAGCTGAGTAACACAAAGCTCCTAAGAGGTGGGGCTACATAATGAGGCTGACCTGGGCTTTAAGCTTCTAATCTCTTGGTCATGGTGTGTGATGTCTTTGGGCTCCAGTTTTCCCCCTGTAAAGTGAAATAAAAAGACCTGCTTAAACCTGGTAATGTGCAAAGGACAGATGAGGATGCAGCAAATAATAGCAGTTGCTTTTGTAGTTTTCCTCTTTGGGCTCTCAGGATCCTCAAATTTGCTTCCAGGTAAACATGGTAAAACAAGAACTTGAGTTCAAGGCAGGTGTCATGGTTACATGCCTGTAATCCCAGTACTCTCGAGGCTGAGGTAGAGGGATCATGAGTTTTGACTCTACCTCAGAATAAATCATACAAAGGACTCAGAATATGTGTAGCTCAGTGTAAAAGCCCTGAGTGGTTCAACCCATCCATACTTGGAAAGAAAAATTTTTGTTGAGATAAAATGGGAAAATAAGAAACACTAATGTAGCATTAATTTCTTCTTCTATGCAAGATGCCTTATTTAAATAAGTTTATTTGCTCTTTCTGTAATCCTGTGGTAGCTACATGATGCCTCCCAGAGCTGTAATTTCATGTGCTCAGAAATAACTTGTCTAGAGATTCATGGGGACAGGAGTGTCTTGGTCTAGGGATCCTATCCGTACCACATCATAATCCTCAACACGCACATAGGGAGCAATGGCAAGAAACTGGGCCCTGTGAAAGCCCTCCAGGCATTTCCCAAACTTCAGTGTGCATAAAAATCTCTTGGGGCCACATTTCTATGAAGATTCCTAAGCCTTATTTCAAAAGATCCTCACCTGATGGGGTTTGGAAAATGTGGGACCAGAAAACTTGACTGGCCTTCTGTGAGAATATTTGTAGGTATATCCCAAAGGTGTCCTAGGGCTACTGGGACTAATTACTATGAGTGGAGTGGCTTGACATAACAGATATGTATGCTCACAGTTCTGTACGCTAGATGCTCAAATTCAAGATACAGCCGGGCCCTGTTGTCCTTGAAGACTTTTAAGATGGCTTTTTTTTCTTGCTTCTTCCTAGCTTCTGGTGGCTGCCGGCAATCTTTTGCATCCCATGGCTTGTGCCTGCACCACTCTGGTCTCTGCCTTCGTTTCATGTGGTTGTACCTCCTATGAGTGGCTGCATCTAACTTTCCTTGTCCTGATCAGACTACCGGTCCTTACATTTAGGGCCCAGTCTAATTTGGACTGCTGCACCTTTTTTCTTTTAATTTTATGTATTTGGTACAGGGTCTCACTACGCAGCTTGGGCTCACAGTGATCCTCCTGTTTTATCAGCCTCCCTAGCGCTGGGATTATAGGTGTGCACCACCATGCTGGTCTCTTTGGCTGCTCAGCCCACACCGGGGTAGGGCAGGTGGGGCATGTTGTGCTGGGAATGGAACCCTGGTCCCTGTGCTTGCCTACGCAGGTGCTCAGTTTGCTGAGCTATCTCGCTGGCCCTGACCTCATCTTGATTACATTGTAAAGGCTGTTTCCACAGAAGGTCACCTTTACAGGTTTCAGTAGATTTGAATTTTGGGAGACCTGTATTTAACTCATTACCTTAAACCATGTGGATTTATCTTTCCTCGGGCCTGAAATGTAGGGCTGTGACTTCTGGAGTCTGCTGAGCCCCATGGGAAAGTGACATGGGGAGATTGTGATGAGAGTGAAAGGTGTTGGCAGGTTTTGGGGGTGGCTTTGTGGAGACTTCTTCATTGGCCTTTCCTTTGGCCCTTTCCCTCCTATTTCCAGGGGATGACTGACAGTCCTTGGCTTGGATGGAAGTGTTAGTCCCTGGTGGCTCCTGGAAAAGTCATGGATCTCTGGTGGTTTATGGTGTTTTCTTCATGTGAGTTTTACAAGAAAGGAAAATTTGGCTTAAAATGGAGACAACCAGTGATTTTCATTTCTGTAGCCTGTAGTTTTCTTACCTATAATTTTAGAGGAAAGGAAACTTTTGTGCTGTAATTTCAACACTTTACTTCCCTATGATTTTATTAAATTGTTCTTTTAGGGTTAGGAAGACCAAGTGGAAAAAACCTCAGATGGACACATTATAATAAAGACAGATTTTTTTTTTTAGTCATAATTCAGCTATGAAAAAATGAAAACTAATTTTAAAAGGGTTTAAGTGCTTTAATCAATTAAAATTAGGCATTTAAAAATAGTAGGATTATATTTGACTATAAACTATTTTGAAGTAATCTTATTTTATGTGCTTAAAAGTACAATCCCATCTCTGCGCCTAGCTAAGTATGCTCATACTTTACAAACTAACTAGTGGGTTTTGTTAATGTGGCAATTTCTATACTGTTATACCACTGAGAATTAAAGCCTTAAGCATTTTAAGAAGAGTTTAAAATATTAAATAGTCAAATAGCCTTATCAAAAATTTAGGTCTATGTAAAACAAATTATGTAATAAGGGAAATACACAATTATCATGTGCAAATATATACATTTGTAATAGTATATTATATAATATCTGTATTTTTATGTTAGAGATTTCTTTTGGGTGTAAGTAATTCATAAAGATGCGTTTAAAATCCACATTTTTCACTCTGAGATGGCAATTGAGACTGGGCGTTGTGGAACGCACCTGTAATCCCAGCTCTTGGGAGGCTGTAAACAGGCAGATCACTATGCGTCTGATCTAGTAATGAGACCCTGAACACCTGTAGACCCTTCTCTAAAAAAAAAAATCCACATTTTTGAGAACAGGTTTGGTCTTCTAGATAATTTATTTAAGGATATGTTGTTCAATATGGACTTATTAAGGATTTTTTGAAATGAAAGTTAGCCCAAACTCTCTTGCCATCAAAATAGATATATTATTTTCCATTCCCCTTAAGACTGTGCTTTTGTGTTTTTCATAGAAACTTTACTGGAAGTGTCCACCTGCCATAGCAGTGTGAAGGGCCAACAGAGTGTGATTCCTTTTGAAGACTAATTGGCCCCTGTCTTCTGGGAATTTTCTATGACCTCCTTTGGTACTAAGGCAGAAAAATGAACTCCACTTCTCAATATAAGTCATTCTCTCAGTATAAAATATCTTTAATCAATTCTCTGGGGGAGGATGTCAATGACATCACAATTGTATTTGTAGAAAGCAAGATGCTGTAAAGATTGGTTCCTCTGCTGGAACCAAGACCAAATGGCTATGGTGGATAAGAACAGTGATTTGCATATACTTTCCTTTGTGAACCAAGTATGTCCTCATGCTCCCTAGTTATCCTGAAGTGAAATCCCTAATATGACCCATCTACACATATAATTATGTATGTATAGGTGTGTATGAGTGTGTGCTATCCTAACTATATATATATATATATATATATATATATATATATATATATATATATATATAATTTTATTTTTTTGCAGAACCGGGGATTGAACTCAGGCCCTTGTGCTTGCTAGGGAAGCACTTATTCTGCTGAGCTATCTCCCCAGCCCCCTAACTATATTTTTTAAAAGCAAGGGAAAAACATTGTACAATGAAACAAGAAGTATTTTAATATGTAAGTGCTTGAACTGTCTAAATTGGAGTTGTCTACAAGCAAAGAACTACACAGTAAGTTGAAGATGGGAAGTGCTTGTTTTTCTTCCTAGAATAATTTTATGCAACAACTGAAAACATGTGCTCTTACTCCTGTGCTTTACTGGTTGATCCACTGCCACCAGTATTTCTTTCAAGTGACTCAATTTGCCAAAATTGTGACTCTCTGTATAGTTGCTACTTTATGATAAAGTACCACTTTCTTTAATGTACATGGAAATTGCATTCTGAGTAAACTTAATGGGATTGCAAACCAAGAGAAAATAAATACTTTGATTTCTTGTAATGTAGACATAAGTTTGAGGCTTAGATAATTATGCACAAAGTTTTCTTCTGTCTAAATGGCCCCATGGAGGGGGGTGAAATCGTGTGTGTGTTGCAGAGTAAATCTTTCTTAATGCTATATTTATATACTAATTGTACAAATGAATAGACTGCACTGTAACGTCTCCCTGCATGGATATAATAGACTATGATGGTAGCCACAGCTTCCTACTGTTGTCTCCAAAGTGTCCCTGTGTGTGGAATTATGTGAAGTCTCAATGTGGTGATAAGGAGGAACCACCGCAACTTTATTAAATTCCCACAAGAGGGCAGTCTGCCCTCCACTGAGAATTTTTGAGTAAAATGATTGTCAGCTTGGGAATCATGTATATTTTGGGTCAAATAATTCTGTTTCTTTTGTGTGTGTGTGCATGTGTATATGTGCGTTTAGGGTGTTTTTGTACACTGCAGGAACTTCAGCAGCATCTTGAACTCTACCGCTTGGTGAGAGAACAAATCTCCAGATGCAGCATATTTTCTCTGAGGTGGGGCAAATTCACTCACACCAGAGACCCCTGAACTGAGTAAATAGCTGTTTAACTGAGGCTTAATAGAGAACCTTTGAAGCAAACTTAATGATTAAAAGTGACCTCAAGGAAGCATTTTGAAAGACTTCAAAGCTGTCTCTAAGTAATCCGTGAGTCAGCTAGGAAGTGTAGTTGCATTTTATTCATTTATGTCCATAAATGCATTTAAGTGCCTACTTTTATTTTTTTTCAATAAAAGATTAGTGGTCACTTAAGAAAAAGTGTAAAATTACAAAGACATAGCTGGCCAAGTAGCTCAGTGCATTAAAGCGCCTGCAAGCAGGCACAGGGGCCAGGGGTTCGATCCCTGGGCCTATGATGCCAGACTCCCCTGGGGTGTGCTGAGATGGCAATTGAGACTGGGTGTGGTGGTGTACACCTGTAATCCCAGCTCTTGGGAGGCTGTAAACAGGTGAATCACTACTAGACCGATTTAGTAGTGAGACCCTGAACACCCTATAGACCCTTCCCTAAGATATAAAAAAAAAGAAAAATAAAAATAAAAAAACAAAATTACAAAGGCGATTTCTTTGCTGAGTCATGGTACAGGGACAGTTATTTTTGTATTTGAGCAAAAGCAATGAGTAGATTTGGCATGTGTTTGGGAGTCAGATGAAGATAGTAGATTACAAGTGGAAATGGGGTTTCCAGCTATGTGAGGAGCACCTTTTCAAGATAGTACCCTGATGGTTCTGTGCTGAGCTACTTTAGGAGGAGCAGGACGTGAGGATCCATTGATAACCAGTGTAGAATAGTTGAGTCTTAGCATCTAGATTGGAGACTGTTCCAACAGGCATGTATGTGTATTCATCAGGCCCGCGCTCCTACTTCCCTCCCACTGCCCTGTGGAATAGTTGTGTCCTGTCTAGTGGCACACTACCGGGGTGTACTGCCTCCTCTCTCTTTCTCTCTCTTTCTGTCTTTCTTTTCTTGGTCCAGGGTCTCCCTATGCAACTTGGACTCCTAGTGATCCCCCTGTTTTCAGCCTCCCCAGTGCTGGGATTACAGATGTGCACCACCGTGCCTAGACTTGGTCTCCAGCTCAGTGCTCCCAGGGGCAGGGCCGGTGTGGCATGTGGTACCAGGGATGAAACCTGGGTCCTTACGCTTGCCTAAGCAAGAGTTTAGTCTGCTGAGCTGTCTCGCCAGCCCTTGCTGCCTCCTTTTGAGAAACATGTATTCTATCCATCTGTGTATATTAAAAAAAAAACAGTGAGTGACTGAGATAAAGCCAACATTTGAAATTAAAACACGCATTGCTAAACATATTGAAGGCACCATTCCTTCACTCCATTGTGATTTATTCAGTACCCGCTTTGCATCGTCCTTCCAGGCACTGGGGGAGAGGGGTCCCTCAGGTGGGGTTCCTCATCCAGCAATGGAAACAGTGTATGAAGGTCTACCGTAAAAAACAGCAGTTTCAAATGGTGCTCAGTTCTGAGGTGGCAAAAAGAAGCAGTGACAGAAAATCAAAGGGAAGGGAAGGTCTGTTTTAAATGGGACTGCTGGAGATCAGCTGTTTTCTGAGATGTTATTTAAACCAACTGAAACTAAAAAGAATGGGAAATGAGTTGTTTAACAACGAGAAGAACATTTTAGATGGAAGGAAGAACACGTGCAAAGGACCATCACAGGAGAGAAATTGGCGGGAAGCCCGGACTGCGGAGCTCGCCGCTGGAGAACGCGGCCTGGGCTGCAGGGGTCTCGGGGGCTCATCCCCAGGAACACAGAGGAGCCACGGGTCAGGATCAGGGACCAAGAGGTCGGAGGGCCTGGCCTCAACAGACAGCACTTTTTCCACTTATTGTTTCATCTTCAAAAATAGGTTTCTAGTAGTATTTGCCTCACGGAGTAACTGCGAGAATGAGATGATTTAGATATGGAAAATGCCTTGGACCGGCTGGCAGGTACTGAGGTTAGACGCAGCCTGTGCAGGCACTGTGTCTCCCACCAGCGCTGGGCCCGCAGATGGGGGTAAGGAATTTGGATTTTAGCCCAATGAGGCGATGCAGTCGGTGGAGGTCTTCTCAGTTTGCGTTCTTTTGTAAAACTTTTAAACAAGAGCCAATAATGTAATCCCAATAAGGAAACAAGTATATTTATATTAGCGTGTAGGACATACATGTATAACAAAATAGGTTCAATTACAAAGGGCGACTGTTTGCCTGGATTCATCCATTAAATGAGTTGAGTCATTTGGCAATAATATAGAGAGTCTATTGAGTATTTGTTTTAAATCATTTTGGTAGCTCTAATCTGTTTTCTGGGTTAAAGAAAAATAGTCATGGTGTGATGTACAGAGAAGACTATCTGAAACATGATAAAATCCAAATTCTGGAACACAAGTATCTGAGTCCTTTTGAAAGGAAGGAAATGTTTAAAGTCTGTGGAAGATTGAAAGCTCTTACCTTTTCCTGGCCATGAACGTGGCCGGTATAATTAATTGGGGTCCACAGTGTCAGGTTTGTGGACGTGGGTACAGCTTCTCTCCCGCCCTGTGGCTGTTGCCTTCTGACAGGAGCACACCGGGCTGTAGGCTTACTGACCCCTGTTGGTGGAACAGTGTCGCTGCCTCCTAGAAGCCCCCCCCCCCCATCCCCTGCAGCTCTTTTCCTGTCCTAAGGATGTCTCAAAGGGCTCTATCAGTTCCTCACTATGTTAGCCCCTGTAAGACGGTGTTATCTATGCTTTCATAAGCAGGCATTGACTGCAATAGTGCGGAGGTGAGGAGATAATCACTCTTTAAGGGTACTGATGGTCGTCAAACCCCAGCCGTACAAACTAAGGCTTCCGTAGGGAAAAAGTACCTTGAAAATATTTTTATTTAAGACTTGTGCCTTGGCGGCACTGCCTGTGGTGTGTGATGCAGCGGCATTGTGGGTAGCCCTGGTCCCTTTGGTCTTTCTGCCCATCTTCCTGAAGGCAGTGGAGGCCACAGGGATACAGCACAGAGATAGAGCTGGTCTTTGACCTCAGGCTCACTTGTTTGATCCTGCAATTCTGACTCTGTAGTCAGATTTAGACGAGGCTCTGGGCTAAAAACAAACAAAGGCTGGGTTGGAATATTTGGCTGCTGCGCTTCCTGTTTTTCCAGCAATATAAATCCGAGGACTTGCAGCAGGAGCTCCCTTGATTGCTATATGGTACGTAGGACCTCATGGTAATTTCCCACCTTGTGTGCTCAGGGTACTGCAAAACTGTCACTAAGTAATCCAGCAAAGTAACACCCATCTGGTGACTGACAGGGTCTGCCAACAAAATAAAAAGTTTTAAACAAGGAAATGCTTTTCTTCCAACCCTTATTAGAAAAGTTTTTAAGGTTGATAATGCCTTTACTTAGCTATAAAATTTAAATTTCAGGTTTCAGTGAAATTGTTCTGTCAGGCTCTAGCAAGATTTGCAAGCTACATTCCTTAAGCATTATTGTTCAATGTATCTTGGTCAAATCGTTG
Organism: Ctenomys sociabilis; assembly: GCA_004027165.1. Taxonomy (NCBI): domain Eukaryota; kingdom Metazoa; phylum Chordata; class Mammalia; order Rodentia; family Ctenomyidae; genus Ctenomys; species Ctenomys sociabilis. The sequence continues at coordinate 24,498 of PVKA01003368.1, forward strand.
TTTAAGTCCCACTATAGTTAGAATTTTTTATGGTTTCTGACACTACTGTATCAGATAGTTCATGTTTTTGTTAAATTATCCATTCTAGTCATAGATTTGGCAGTGAGGATCACCATTAACCGTAAGTCAAACATTTCCGAACCTCAGCTTTAGTTCTATTTTGGGTCATCGTAGTTCAGTAAATATTTAAATAAATGTCTACAGGTTTCCAGGGTCTGTGTTAGGACCTGGGAAACAAATTTCAGCCGGATGCAGTTGTTGAAGAGCTCTCAGAAATAGACTGAGGAAGCGAGTGAAGCGAGTCTTTCAGGGGCCTGTGCTAAGTGCCGTGACTGAAGAGCTCTGATGCCAGATTCGTTCTCCTCCAAAGGATGTGGGGGCGGAGTGGGGGAGAGACTGGGGGATCAGAGCTCCTTCCTGGCACAGAGCCTGTGAGGACAGCTTCCTGGGGGCCTTGGGGACAGTAAGTGCTTCTGGGTATGTGAGGGTTGGGGAGGGGACACACATACTTCCATAAACCAATTTATTTCAACCCCATAATCGTGTAATAGGTCCATTTAACTAAATGCATTTCACTGGACAAGGGGTCAGGAATGTTTGTTTTGAGCTCATTGTGTCCGGAAGCCCCTTCCTCACTTTGCAGGGAATCATGAAAACACTATGCTGCAGCCCCTTCAGTACTCTGCCCACTCTGTTTTACATGCAAGTTCCAAAACTCATTTTCTTGTGGGTCCCTTCTCTTCCCGTGGCTCTATCTTGCTTTTGAGCTGTGTCACCATAATTAAACTTTTGTTATTATGATTCAATAAAATGATTACTTTTTTCTGACAGAAATACTGTGCATATTTTGGACTCTAGTGGCTGACTAGAGTGTAACTGCAGGTTTCGCCATTTCTATGATAATTAAAAACTGTTTCTCTGCTTCTCCTGTATATCATTTATTTTTTTAACAAAATACAAAAGTCAGTGGCAATACCTTGGGCAGTACTTAAGTATTACCTCTGCACACGGTTTTCTCTGGTTTATTTCATTAATTCTAACCACAGATCTATGAAGGAGAGAACAGTGAAGTTCTAGCTGGCCCTAACTTGTTCTCTTTTTTCAGTATCCTGCTTGAGAGCATATACAGTAGAAGCCTCCCCCAGTGAGACAAGAACCCCTGCTGTGTCTTTCTATTAAATGCACCAATTGTCCTTTCTACAAAGTAGCATCTGAGATTCTACACTACATGTGTTTTTATAATTCTTTTTGTAAGATTTTTAAAATCCGACTTTTCGTAAGCCTGTCTCTTAGACTCCATCAGAAAATGACTTGAAAAGCTTTATGCAGTACTTCTTGCTGATTCCCCTATGTATTGGTTTCTTCCACTGCTAGGACAAAATGCCTGACTTTTGTGACTTCAAGTTTATTGTTTTTTAATTTAAAAAGTCATATTTTTTGAGACAGGATATCATTTGACAGTACTGGCTTGTTCTGAACTCACTGCGTAGCCTGGGGTGGCTTGGAACTCGTGATGATTTACCTGCGTCAGCCTCCTGAGTGCTGGGATTACAGGCACACAGTGAGAGGTTTGTTTTAACCCATAGTTTCAAAGACTGGCTGGGTGGACGCCCTGCAGAAAGAACAGGGTAGAAAGGCAGGACAGAGGTAAGCTCCTCAACCCTTGAGAGCCAAGAAACTGAAAGAGAAAGGAGGAGCCAAAGGTATTCTTGTCACTCACACCCCTGTGAGCTATCTCCCACCAGGCCGCACTTCCTAAGAGCGTGTTCAGCTGTGAACTTGGCCCTAGATTAATTAATCCCGTGATGACCAGGGGACTCCCCCGATCCACTTGTCTTTGTGAAGTCTTTGCCTGACCACAGGCAACACGAGGGGTGGCTTGTAGAGTTAAACCATAATGCCATAATTGTGTGCCTGGCTCAGAGACAACTTTCAATAAGCATTTCGTAAATGAGGAAACTAAATATTTTCAACCTGTAACAAAGTGAAATCATGAACACAAAAGCTTTAGCAATCAATGGTAGTAGGAGATATTCTTAGTCAAATCATCGGGAACAAACATTTTATGAAGATAAGATGTCTACTTTCTGAGTTTCCCTTTTTATTTAATGGCTGTGTCATTGGCATAACCCAGGCAGAAGACAGTGGTGTTGACATTTGACTCTCCCTTCAGGTTTGCTTGTCTATGGCCTCTTATCATGTTCTTATTTAGAGGAGTATCTTTGTAAATAAAGTAGGAAAAGCCTCAGTTCTTATTTTTAATATTATTTTTAATATATACTTGTAATACTTCTTGTCTGCCAAAGATTGTTAGGAATATTTTTATATATGTTAGGCAGTTCAGTTTCTATAACAATCTTAAAAAGTTTGGTACCATTAATATCTGTATTTTACAAGTGAATACTGTGTCTGTGTTTGCCCTTTATTGCAGAAGGGTATTTTAGAGGGTTATTGTATTTTAATGCATATAATTGTGGCTTGCATTGTATCTTATCAAAACTATTATTTTTATATTATTCTCCTGTATTCAGTATCTTTTTACTGTTTGTACTTAAGAATTTCTCTTGTCCTGGGTTTACAGCACTTTGTGATGGTCATGGAGAGGTTAAGTGATTTTGTGGAGTTAAGGATTGAAATTCAGGAACTATTTCTGCAGAAGCTGTGCTCCTAGCTGAGTAGCCACCTCCTGTAGCTTAGGGAGATGGCTTTGTGCTAAGGACACAGAGGCGAACAGAGGCGAACTTGGTCTTCTGATTCTCCTGTCTGTGTGTGCATTCCCATTAAGCACTAAGGATGGGATGAAACCCAACTTTTTCTAAAACTAGTTACAGAATGATTTTCAAAAGTTCAGGGCTATTAATTCTAACTTAGTGTTGCTTTTAATACAATTCTATAAGAAGTTTCGCTACTTTGAAATTAGAATTTGTGCATTGGGTAGTGATACAAATACAGAGGTCTACTAAAACTTTTACCCAGTATTAGATCAGTGAAGGTTACTAATCAAGTTCTTTTTTTGGTACATAAGAAACTCTGGCTGGTAATCATATACTTATTTGATTATTGAAATAGGGAAACAAAATTATTAAATATATATTGAAGGATGAAATACTTTTCAGTAAATATTCCAAAAGAGATAATTGGTGAAAAGCCTGGAAATTAGCAGTATTTCTTGTCACTATAAACTCTAGAATTCAAAGGTTGTATAACTTTAAAATAACATTAGTGTACTTAAGTATTACACTTAAGTGCAGAGAGACAGTTTTTATTCAGTGTTCCTTTCATCTACTAAAGCTATGGTTATCAGTTTGTTTTTTTTTTTATAAGATTCATTGATTTCCAGCTAATTTCCCTACACAATCCCTCTTCCTCATGGAAGGACAAGTGCTATGGACGAAATGGGAAAGGGCAAAATAAAATATCACAGTCTAAGGCTGTACTCATGATTGTATGTAATAAAAACAGAGTAAGAGTAATAAGAATATTGTGCTTCTAGCATAAAGACTGACATAGGGAGTGATGAAGTAGAGCTACAGACGGACCCAGAAATAAATTATGATAAATATGTACACATGATTTTAACAGTGTGGTCAAAACCATTTTATAGGGGAATGACAGTCTTTTCAACAAATGTGCTTGGAAAGATGGATATATTCATACGCAAAATAATGATGTTGGGCTCTTCTCATATCCATCTACAAAACTTGAGTGAAGAGGCCCAAAGACCTACATATAAGACCCACAACATAGTATTCAGAAGAAAACAGGGAAAAAGTGTCTTAATATTGGATTTGACAGTGGTATCTTGATCATGACATGAAAGTCAGACCCACAAAAAGGAAAAAGTAGACAAACTGAACTTCATGAAATTTTAAGCATTGTACATCAAAAGATAATATAAGCAGAATACAAGACACCCTGCAGAATGGGAGAATATATTTAAAAGTCTGTATCTGACAAGAGATTTCTTGAACTCAGATTTACAGGATATCCAGAGAACTTCAAAAACTCAACAATAACAAAAATCAACAACACATTCCCAAAATGGGTGAAGGATTTGAGGAGATAATTATCCTCTGAGAATATAGACCAAAGACCTGTGAGATGTTTAATGTCAAAACAGAGAAATACAAATCAAAGCCACAGTGAGATGCCATCTTCCGTCCATTAAGATATCTGCTGTCAAAAAGCCAGAGGATAATCAGAGTTATGAAGGCATTGAAAGGTTTGGTTATTGTTCGGGATATAAATGTTATTCTAGCAACAGTGCAAACAGTATAGTGGTTGTTCCCAAATAGAATTAAAATAGAATTACTATATGATGTAGCAATTTCTCTTGTGGGAATAGAGCCAAAGAACCAAAATAATTGAAAATAGGGTCTCTAAGAGATAGTGATTCTAAATATGTCATTTAACAATTTTTAAGAGCACCTGCTATGTGCCAGGCACTGAATACTTGAGGTACAGTAGTAAATTGAACAGACAAACTCCTGCCCTCAAAGCTTCCATGCTAGGGGAAAAGGGGCTGCAGGATGACATTTCTAAATTACAGTGTATAAACTCCAGAGACATCCTGGAGCTTCATTCACAGGTCTTTACTCAGCACTTCAGAGTACGTCCTGTATTCTCAAAATAGCTCAAGGTATCTCGTGGCAATATCAGCAGTTTGTTCAAAGACTGTAAACTGGAAGGCGCTGGGATCACAGCCCAGAAGTTGCCCCAGTCTCGTGCCATTCAGTCACCAGGATTTTCAGCAATGTGTCCCACGCAGTCTCCTCACATGGTTGCACTTAAGAATATGAAGGTGTAGAGAGGGATGGAGTAGAGAAAATTCCTTAATGGGTCCGGATTGATATCCTCAGTACATTGAATTGTTCAAACTTCTTTCAATATTCAATTTCATTAATATTCGTCAAAACAACTGTTGTTGTTAGAAGATGATAAGGTAGCTGAGGCTTTATGGAAATAGACACTACCACAAGCTGTTCCATTGGTCAGAACTTTAAAACCTGAAATGGAAAAGACTAATTTATTTGTAGATAGAGTTCTATAACTGCAGTTGCCCTCTCACTCCTACTTACTGGATGGTGGAGCCTGAATCAGAAAATGGATGCTCTCCAACAAATCTTTTTTTTTTTTTTTTTTTTTTTTAAATTTGATTTGATACAGGATCTGCCTACTCAGTTTGGACTCATAGTGATTATCCTGTCTCAGCCTCCCTAGTTCTGGGATTGCAGGCATGCGCCACTATGCCTGGTTTTCCAACAAAATTCCTACTCAGAGTTTTATTATTTCAGAGTTCCATAGGAGTTATAGAACACAGAAAGTATAAGATGCCAAAGCAGATACTGAGTATTTCAAGTGTAAAACACATTTGATTATTTATTCTCTGCTTTAGTTTTGCTGAATCTTATGGTTTGTGTGTAGTTGTCCCCCTCAAAGCCTCTTGCAGTCATTTGGTGGGGATTTCCAGAGTTTGTGATTAACTCAAAATCCATTGGGATTATGGGTGTGAGTACTACACCCAGCCTGGCGTGGATAGCCTGAACGCAACTTAAAGGACACAGACTTGCTCTCTGTGGCCATTGTTGCTGCTACTCCTCCTTTAGCTCTCTGTTCTTCGTCACCACCATGAAAGGTTGCTCTCTGCCATGTGCCACTCTGCCTTGGAGCCAGCTGAGTATGGACTGAGCCCTCCCCTAACTGTGAGATAAATAAACCTTTCTTTCCTTCATTCTGAGTGTTGGGCATTTGTCCTAGCAGTGAGCAAGACAATGGCCCACTGAAATTGTAAGCAAAATGTATGAGAATCTTGCAAGTTGGTAGGTGTGGAACGAAAAGAGTATGCTAGGACCTGGGATAGAAACTAAACCAGTTCCCCTCATGGAAGAATGTTCTTGGAGGAACTCTATTTTTCTTTCTTTCTTTTTTTAGGAACTCTGTTTTTCTTACAAATTTTAATCCATTTTGTATTTTTTTCCCATTGATGTTATTTTAGTACAGAAAAGTTTTATCGTCTCTCTTACATGTGTCAAAAATGTTCCACTGTGTTTCTCCTGCCATCTTGTCTGCCATTCCTGTGGGCCACTAACTTTTAGATGTGAGAATTTCTGTTGAAGTGAAGTTAGAAAGTCATTTTTGTAAGTCTGTGTCTGTCACTCCCTCATTTTATTTTAATTGATGCTTTTTTTTTTCTACAAGGCAGGCCTTTCGCAGAACTCATTTGCTCTTAATTTTAAAACTCTTCTTGCATCAGAATCACTTAGCATCCTACCTTGTGGCAGAGACAGCTGTGTTTGCAGTTCTCAAGCCCAAACATCTCTAACTTCTGGGCTGCAGTATTCTTCTTGTGTCTCACAGAAGAAGCAGTATTTCCCAGCTTCTCATGGGTAGCAGGCAAATCTTAAAAGCACCCTAGAGTGTTATATTTCTCCAGCTTTCTAGGGTTCTCTTCACTCTTTCAAATTTTTAAGAGTTTTCTGAAGAGATAGGCAAGCGGATAGTGACTCATGGGTTAACATTTGAAGATATTATAGTGATCTATGGCTACATTAAAATGAACAAATTCAATGATGTAACCCAACTGCATTATTTATTTAGCTCATAAATCCACATCATTCACTTATCTCTGCCCATTTTTTTTATTAATTGCATGCTGGAATCACCGGACAGCTTGCTCACTTCTGGCTATTCATCCTAGCTGTGCCCTGCGTCCTCAGCTGCAGCTCCTGTTGGAATGCTTAGATGTGGCTTTTAAGAGGGCTTGACTTTCTCGCCTTGCAGTTCCAAGACACTATTCCAGAAGATCGGGCAGTGCTGTCACTCTTATCCCTTGATGGAGGAGTGTTGATGTCACTTTGTCATAGCGAAATGAGAGGTTAAATATGTTGTTGAGACCATCTTTGGAACTTAGAGAGCATCATTTGGATTTGGAATTAGATTTGTGGTTTAATTTTTTGTGTCTTCAAATGGTGCTTATTGAAATTCTTATTTAAAGGTATATAAAAGCTTAAAACAGTAAAGAGCTCTATATAAGTATGTATGTTAGCTCATGGAATTAATTGATTAAATCAAGACCAACATTATAAAATGCCTGTTCCTTAATCAGATAATTTGTAGGACCCTGGAAAAAGAGATACCTTTTGATAGAGAAGGAAGAATCAATGTTCAAAGCAGAACAGCATTGCTACAGGATTAGAACTTCTAAGAGGATTCTAGAAGGTGAAGGATCTCAGAGCTAGGTGTAAATGATGAACTAGACTTATCAAATTGCTGAAGACCATCCCTGGTTCTGTGGTGTTTGTCATCAAATTTAACTTTTTCTAGAACTTGCTACCAACTTCAAGAAACTGCTCTGTGTGGTTCTTCCGAGGGTTTCTTCACTAATTCTGTCTTCAGTTAATAATTTTTAACCCACTTTCCCAAAAAGGATGACAAATTCTTGCTGGTTCAGTCATGTATCTTGCTCAGAAGTTTGTCATCTTCATCAGATCTGGCAAGACTGTGTGGAATGGCCAACACAGTTCTAATAGCTGCAAATCATCCATCAGCTAAAAATAAAAAGCCTGTTTCATATAATGAGCATGAATTTTAGTCCACAAGCTTGGATGTGCAAGACCCAGATCTTTATGTGCTAAACCAATTCCTATCTGACCTGGAGCCCCTGTTGGCATGTCCCATCACAGTAACTACTTCAGTTCTCTTTTCCTAGGGGTTGTGGAAAGTTTCCAGTGCCTTGACCCATCCCCAAACCTGGGAGAGGCCCTTCTGATCAGTCTGCATTGGTGACTTGCTGAAATATTCTGGGTCTCCATCATGGGACTTCAGTTTGGTGCCTCTGGGGTCTCTGGTCTGCTCTTTGGGTTGAGGACTCTTTGTTAAGACTGGAGCCTGGTCTGTTTCTGTTTCCGCTTAGCCTGCCTAAAGACATCTCATCTTTTGACGTCTGTTTCTTGGGGCGCTACTGCTCAGCCTTGTTCAGCTGTTGGACCCTCCTACAGTACTCTTCCTCTTCATTATGCTTGGGGTTCATGTATCCTTTCTGTGCCTCTTGCAGCCCTCCTCCCTCTCCCCACTTCCTCCTGAACCTCTGGAGTGGTGGCCTTTTACCAAAGATAAGGAGGGAGTTTCTGGCAGACAACTTGTATTCTTAGCCTTTTAATAAAACTCCTTCTGACAAGGGAAATTTAAAATAGGATAGCGAGAACAAACACAATTTGAAAATGGAATTAATTTTCTCTTTAAAGTAAATCTAGTAAAAGAAGAGAAACTTTTGTCCACAATTCCTCTGAATAACAATTATAGGGATACATATTGATAGAGCTATAGTAGAACGTTGAAGTAGAACATACATCCTAAAATAAATTCAGATAAAGACTTACAACTTGAGTCCCCACAGCATGTGGGGGGCTTCAGATAAGTACTGAAGTGGCTTGAATAAGTAGAAAGGGCATCTGACAAAAGAGAAGGGATCTGAACTCCAGTGCTGGGAAATTTCATCAACCACACACGCAATCTAGCGGATTAGGGAGGGTGGGGGAGAAAGGGAGGTTACTGGGCATCTTATTCTATGTTTTTAAGTAAAAGAGTGGAACTAGATGGTCTCTGGTGCTATAATAGTGCAAACACTGTGTTAAATTAACAGCTCTTCTACAAGTACCAAACATCATATAATAAGTAAAGAACATGTCCAAATTCACCATGTGGAAAATTCAACTCAAACAGCATACCTTTTAAATGAGGTGGATGGTGTTTATTTAAGAATACAGAGGCAGCTATAGCCCTCTGCACAATCGCCTGTTCAATGGGACTTATCTATAAGGTATTAAGGACCCGGGCGGAGATGAAATCCAGAAAAACAGTGGATGTTGTCCCTGTCCGCCACTATCATCCCGCGATGACTCTTGTTACTGGAAAAACTCACCAAGGTGATTTCTAGTAAATCAAACCACGAGGAGTTGTTTAATTTAATTACTTGCCCAGAGAACAGACTAGAAATAAAAATAAATAACGTAACCTGGGAATTTTCTCCGAGTTCTCAAAATTTCCTGCATGTCATAGTTCCATGTCATTTGAAAGCAAGCCAAAATTTTACTCTGGTCCTTAGAAACTATTTTGGGTTTAGATAACCCTGGTGTGTTCTGCGGCAAACACAAAGGAGTCCACACAGCACAAAACAGTTTTCACTTTAAAATTAAGCCAAGAACATTCAGATCTGGCAGAGAGGTCAATATTGCGAAGATGTGCAGGCAAGCAGAGCACACTCGAAGCATTATATTTTGGGTGGTGAAAAATTTACTCTTTTAAAGTGCCACTCTCATTTTCAGTATATTAGGATAACAAATGATTTTAAAATTTTAATGTCCCCATTGTACAGACATGGCCTCCTAGGTGTGAACTCCCAGTGTGCAAGCATCCATAACTACCTCTGTGCGTGTGTGTGTGTGTGTGTGTGTGTGCTGGAAAACACTTGGTACTGATTTGAATTTACACCTGAAGAAAAAGCTTTAAAGTGTAAATCAAGATCAGTCTTGATCAGAATGCAGGACTTACAATGTGCGTACTGTTTCAATTGAACCCTTATGTATGACTAAGTTGATTTTTTTAAAACCTGAAACCAAACTTATAGTCAGTACGTATGGTCAAGTCTCCTGGAGGTCAGTGTTAAGTAGGACAGATCTGTGGCTTTTTCCTCCCCCATCTGCATCTCAGGCAGGATCTATGCCTTCCCTGTTTATGTCATGACATTGCTTAGATCTATTAAGCTTGTAGTAAGTTCTACCTATTTGATATAGCGTTGTGCTGATTCTGGTAATTTTCATTCTTGCAATCACTGTATGACAGAGAATTTATTTTGATAGAGAGACTGAAGGTCAGTGATGAACTAGTTTAGAAAACCAAGGGTACTGCGAGCCTTGAGTTCCCATGCACAGCGCCACCCTTCCTCCAATGCTTGAAGCTCCGGGTACCCAGGTGAGCTGAGCAGGGTCTTAAAAACTCTTGTTCTATGGTGTTTTTGCATCACATTTTTCTAAACTTGTTCTGCAGGCCTTTTCTCTTCTGTATGAAACCTGCAGGTATCACACTTCGCATTCTCTTCTAATCACAGGGACAGATCTACTTTAGTTAATTAAAAATTCCTGAGGAATAAGATGTCAAAGTTGCAAACTCACTCATATTCAGAATCTCCCCTTAGCTAGCCCTGTCATCCCTTGTGCTGAGAAGGGATTTCTGTCTGGCTTCTTTGCTTTTGCTTCTCACCTTTTCAAGTGTTGAGTTATGGCCTGGTTGGATCCAAGGGGCTGGAACTTTATCAGCTGTAGTTGTATGCCGCCCCCTGTGGTCAGAGGCTGACATGGAACGCTGACTTCTGGGTTTGGACCTTCACTGAGATGCTGAGACCCTCAGGGATGTTCTGGAACCTTTCTGAGTACCCCTCTGTGAGAGCACTCTGCCCAGGCTAGCTTGTCCTCTCTAGACCTCAGGCTCTTGCTTCTGTGGCCCTTTCCAAGTGATATTCAAGTTTTTAAGCTTGTTTTGTTTTTAAGTCCTGAGGGTCTTGCTAGGACCTTTGAACTGAGCTACATTCTCTTTGTTATTATGTTTGGAGTCAGGATTTTACTGTCACTCAGGCTGGGTTTGAACAAGTAATCCTCCTGCTTCAGCTTCCTAAGTGTTTATCTCTGACTCTTTCCCCCCAGTAAACAGTCTCCTTTGATCCTATCTCAGTGGAAAAACAACAGGGTATAGGGAAAGCCACATTTATTTTGTCATTCTGTGAACACTACCCCAGGCTCCATCTCAGGCATTTTAGGCATCCAGAGTCCTTTAAACCACACAAGACAAGGTCAAAAATCTTTAGCTGTCATGAAGTAGACTTTCTCACTTGGCTTAAGGATCTGTGTCATGGGCTGGATTATGCCCTGTGAAATTTGTATTTGAAGTCCAAACCCTTGTACATCAAACTGTGGGCTTATTTGAAAGAAAGCTCATTTAGGTGTAATTAGTTCAGTGAACAGCCGGTCACAGTACTGGGATAGGTGGTTCCCTAACACCTGACATGATTAGTGTCCTCTTAGAAAGGGAAACATTTGGATACAGAGTGTACCCAGGGAGAATGCTGCAAGAGCCTGCAGGCCGTGTTGTGATGGCAGTCTGAGAGGCACTGGAGAGTTCTAGCAGATAGCCAGGAACCAGGGAGATACTCGAAACACTGTGCTCACCAGCTTTGCCAGCACTTTGATCTTAGACTTTGAACACTCTGAATTCAAGGACTGTCTCAGTTGTTTAAACTGCTCACTCTAAGTTGCTGCAGCAGACTTAGGAAACTAACCACAGATGCAGGTAAATGCACTCTGTCTTTTCCCATCTCACCGGTGGGAATAAAGCAGAATGCTAAAGACATTCAATAGTTAACCTTTTAAGGGCCAGCCAGATAGCCCAGCAGACTAAAGCACCTGTATAGGCAGGCACAGCAACCAGGGTTCCATCCCACGGTCTGTGCCAGCCCCACCCCCAGGGTGTGCTGAGACAGAAACTGAGGTTAGGTGTGGTGGAGAAAATCCAGCAACGGGAGACTGAAAACAGGAGGACCACTACAGGTCCGAGCTGTGTAGTGAGACCCTGTACTAAATACATTTTTAAAAAACTTAACCTTTTATATCTGCAGGACGTGAAGGACGAGATTTTAATCCGCTATCTTCACAAACCCCAGCTGGGTGGCGTCCGTAGCACTCACGCCAATCAGCTGCTACTGGCTTCCTCAACACAGTAATAACTACACCAGGTGACAGCTCTTACTTTAGGGGCCTTGTGTCTGAGTTAGGTATTGGTGGCTTCAATTTGATCTCTTTATAGTTTTCCAGTTCAGGCCATCTCACTGAATAGCTTCAGGGTAGCCCTTAGCTGTCTGCTCCTCCTAGCAGGGCCATCTCTAAAACAGCTGTTTGTAATGGTGGGGATTTAAAGAATGTGATGGTTGGGATTAAAAGAGACTGGAGAAGCAGGCAGTAATAGTAATAATAATCATCATGTGTGATAGAATTGCTGTGCTATTTTACATGTATTATCTTTAATCATTACAACTGTAGGAGATTATTATTATTAATTATTATTATTATTGTTTTACTTGCAAAGAGGAAAGGAAGATTCAGGGATATTATAAAAACTTGCTGCATTTCACTGAGGTGGTGCTGGATCAAGAATTAATCCTTACTTGCCTGAATCTGAATCTCTGATTTAGGATTAGCTACATAATCGTGGATCCTGATGCAAGATGAAAACATGGATCTCTGTCAAAAAGTCATGAAGGCTTTCAGGAGGTGGAACATCAAGCCACCACTTCCCTGTGGTGCCCGCATCTCACGTCAGCGGCCCTTCTCTTTTAGGAAACTGGATGAACCTAAATGCCACTGGGAGGTGTAAACATGGTTAGTGCCTTGTTGATTCTGTGTTCTGAAGCTATCTCTATAACTTGTGTTTTGAAGGGTTGGTGTCCCTGGAGTCTCCAGTGGTAGACCATTTGTCTAGCTCTCATGCAGGCTGTTGTTGTCTAGCTCTCATTACTGTTTTGGACATGCGGATTTTTTTTTTTTTTTTTTTTTGTATTTTAGGGAAAGGTCTACAGGGTGTTTAGGGTTGCACTACTAGATCAGACTCCTAGTGATCCGCCTGTTCATAGCCTCCCAACAGCTGGGATTGCAGACACACGCCACCTCACCCAGTCTCAATTGCCATCTCACCATGCCATGGGGGTGGGCCTGGCAATGCAGGCCCAGGGATCAAATACCTGGTGTGCTTTAATCCCTGAGCTATCTGACAGACCCTTGGGCATGAGGTTCTTAACTAATCAATTCTAGCACTTACTATACTCTTATTCGTACCCCTTTTCAGATCTTCATTGATTTTTCTGATGATTGACCTAAATTTCATTTATAATTAATGATCTATAATAATTTAAAATTTAGTATGCAGCGAAATTTTCTGTTTTTAATGTATTTAGTACAGGTCTACAGGGTCTCACTACACAGATCGGACTCATAGTGATTCTCCTGTTTTCAGCCTCCCAAGTGCTGATGTCACAGGTGCATGCCACTATGCCAACTCCGTCACTGTCTCAGTGTGCCCCGGGGGCTGTGCCGGCAGGGCATGCTGGGGATCAAACCCTGGCCCCTGCATCTGCCTGAGCAGGCACTTTAATTCCCTGAGCTCTCTGGCTGGCCCGAAGCAAAATTTTCTATAGAAATGAAAATGTCCTCACTGAGAAAAGCCTCAATAAAGCTTGTGGTTTTTAATGTTTTCTCAAGATTAAAGCAAATAAACTTTTAAAAAATTGTAGGAAAATTCTAATTTTTTACTAAATCTCTTTAGTGTAGCTTTCAGGTGAGAAAATAACCTCTCAAATTTCAGAGACCATGATTATTATTATATCAAAGTGGACCCACACTGCATCAGTCAACCATCTTGTCACTGAGAGACACTGCAGGACATGTGCTATTTCAAGAAAGATTTCCTTTGCTCACAGTTTTGGGAGGTTCAGGACATGGTCAGCAGGGGGCAGCCTCACTGAAGAAGGGCGTGGCAGAGCACACTGGTGGCTGGGAAGCCAGTCAGGGATGGAGCAGCAGAAAAGAGCAGGAGAGAGGGAGAAACAGTAGCCACGACCACACCTCCACGGCCCACAGATATCCTCAGAAGTGTGCTCTACCAATCTGCTAGGCATGTCTTAGTCTACGAAAGTGGTAAAACATCAGTATTAAAGGTCATACATCCACCTAGTGGACAATGGTTATTTATTATCAACATATGTTTCTCTGTGAGATTCTTAGGTTTTTAGATGCAACTCAGAAACTGAGTTTCTGACAGAGGACAATCTTCTTAATTGTCCTCTGTCAGCTCATTTTGACAGCCATTCATTCTGCAAAATATCAACCTGAAAAGATCCCCTGGTTATAATTACATACAGTTGATTTCTCTGTGGTAGATAATGCTAGACAAAGAGAAGGCATTTATCACAGATAAACACACTGTGGCAGGGTTGAGACAATCAAAGTGAAGGATCTTTTTCTGATGAGGCAATTTTATTCCAATGACCTTATTTCTGTTATTGAAAACCACCAAGAGGAAATAATGAATATTTGAGAGTGACAGATAGCTCTGATGCCCTATATGACTTCTTAAAAAAAGTTCCTGTGTAAAAAATCAGATATGCTAATTTATTAAAATAGAGGCACCCCAAATGAAAAATATCTTTCAGGATGCCTGAAGTTATTTTCCTCCTGGCTTTCAGGAACAAAATAAAACATTTAAATAGCAGAGAGCATAAAAGGGCTTTTTCTTATTTTTTTTTCTAGTCTAGTGATTTATCAGGTCAAAAGCCAGGGCCTTAGCAAACTTGAGTGGCACTGTTTTTGAATATGCCTTCATGTAAGTCTGCCAAGACCTATCTGTTGATTGGATTTGGCTATGTTCTCCATAAAAGCCTAGAGCTTTAGAAAAGAATGCCATTGGCAGGATGGTGGGGAAACAACAGTAATTAGATTATAAGTCTGTTTAGTATTATTGCTGGAAGTAGAGGGGTACAAGAAGCCAGAAAAAGAAAAAAAATTAAGAAGTCCGAAAACATAAACAAAGAGGTAGGGTAGAAAGGCAGTGGATTGACATGAGGTAGACAGTTGTTAAGAAAGAAAGAGGATAATACTGTGAGCTCAAACCAAGGAGGGATTTGAGATTGTTGGCTCAAACACATAAGAAGCTTTTATATCAGGCAGTGTAATTTTTCTTTAGAAATATGTCTGACTTCTTGTTTGCTATTTTTGCAGTTGACTTCAGTCACATATTTCTTCCTTCTATAGTCTAAGCTCATGGTTTAATGTCACCTATCCTAACTTGCCTCACTAAATTTGTGATTCGAAGCCCTATATGTAGCCTTCTATCTGCCTATTTTAACGCATGTTTATTTCATAATAACCAATAGACTATTAACAGTTGTTCTCTCAAAGAATGCAAGACACTTGCTTTTCTCTTTGTTCCCAGGCAGCTCAGCAGAAAGAGAAAGGCATTCGAGAAAGCTTTTTAAACATTTCAGTCTTAGTGTCACATAATTAGATTTGTTGTGTAAGGTTACAAAGAAGACAAGCGACCGTTTCATATTGGGCAGATTTGCTTCTAAATAATAGCCAGGAAAGTGAAGGCTCAGCCTTTATGGCAGCAATTCAATAACAGGGAGGTGATAGAGGTCACTCAGCTGGACCAACATCCATCATACACAGGTGCTGTTCACTCAGTAGCACAGAGATGAAGTCATTGGAACAAAGAGCCATGTCACCAAATCAACATGGGCTGCTCTGAGAGGAAGGCTCTCCTCTTCACCTAATGGTTTATGGTTGGAGAGAGGTCCCAGACCCCGAGTTTAGCAGTCCATGTCATTAACCTCTAACTACTGTTAAAAGAAGTCAGCTCTTCAGTTTCTTTTCTTGCCGTATTTCTTATGCCCAAATGTCAGAAGTTGTGAAGCTTGTGAGACTGTACAGGATGTATTAAAAGAGAGGCATCAGAACACTTATCGGCTTTGGCTAATGGGGAGCAAGCCCCAGAAGATAGAGGCCTGAGCCTTAGGTTCTAGTCCTAGCTGTGATACGAGTAGATGGAGATTCTGGATGAGTCCTTTAGATTTATTCTTGGTTTGTTTGCTTGGAGAAAACAAAACAAAATAGAACTGCTTTTCCACTTCTTAATTTTGTGTCAGGATTAAATGAAATGACTTCACTGTACATAAGTGAAAAATGTTATACAAATGTAATATTTGGACAGTGAGTTGTGAGATTGGGCAACCTAAAATGAAAGTCAGGGGTTTGCTACATGTTACTTGGATAGCCTGGGACCAGTGATAGGACTACTCACTTACACAGTGGGGACACAGTGGCGATTTTAACAGTACGAATCTGTCTCCTAAAGCTGCTCTGTGGTTTAGTTAGGATAATGCCTTTCAAGTTAGGATAAATGCCTTTTCACCCTGAAAACAAGGCAGTACAAGTATTAGCAATATTTATTAGAAAATAAATAATTATTAGTGTTGTTGGTGTTACAAACTCAGTTCATTTATGTGTTTAGTGCACTACAGTAGCTATTGGGTAAATAATAAATGGTGCACAGTATTTATTTTTGGAGTCACATGAAAACTCATTGATAATATTCATTTTTTAAAATAAGAAACTTGGAATTAGCTACCCATAAATCTCATCTCTCATGGGAGCACATCTTTCAAAATAACAACGTATTTTTTTAAGCATTATAAAGATCTAGACATGTCCACCGTTGGAACATTTTCTTTCTTACCTGCCATGGAAGGGGATTGCAACAATCATAACAACATCATAAAATCAGTTAAGAGGTTGGCTCAAAAGATTCTATTTGTTTTCAAAGTATTACTTGTTCCTTAAAATTGGCTTGAATTTTGTAGAAAATACTTCCTGATAGAACTCATTCTCCATACTCAAGAGCATAAGTGTAAATATTTCAGATAGATTATACTTCAGTTTCCTGTGGTCTCCTTTTGATCCACTGATTTCTAATCTGCTTACCAATTAAAGATCTTGATGAGAAGGGACTTTATAGTTTCTAGAATGCCTACTTAGTCAGTTGCAAAGGATTACTTTTGACTTTATTGGCATTTTCAAGAGCACTCATTGATGAAGCATCTGACTTCTCCCTTCAGAATATAGAACTATGCCTGACAAGTTTCTAGATGGTAGACTGAAATACAAGTTTGTCAGCATCAAATCTCTAGGGTCTTTTTTAAAAAAATCTAGATATATAGTTATTCTTTTTGGAAAATCCATTGACTGTATCTCTTAAATTTGTGTCAGCGATGATTTCCTCGGTTAAATTGAGTTTCTTAAGGACAAACTGTTTCATAGATATTGGCTACAGACCAAAGACTGGTGCAAAGATTGTTGGCAGATTTTCAACAAATACTTTGGAATGCTCATAGAGCCAAAGCTTCAACATTGAAATTATTTACTTCACAGGCATAATGATTAGAGTAAGGGAAAATATGGGCAGGAATGGAGAAGAATATTTATTAAGTGGTCAGGGAACATTGGATGCATTATTTTCTGTCTCTATAGTGCTTGTCCCTTTATCTTGTTAGTCCTATGGAGCAGATTTTGTGACCCGATTTTACAGGTAGAACTAAGGCTCAAAGGAATCAAGTGACATGGCCAGGATCACCAAGTCAGAAGTAATAGTGCAGGTCTGTTTGGTGTTGTCTTATTCTTTATTGGTTCATACACTACTGTAACATATAAGGCTTAGTTATACAAGTCATTATGTGAAGGTAAAATTACTGGTGATGCTAAGAAGGAAGATGCATGTTGTTAGACCTTGCACTTGCAAATTAATTAACCTAGGTGTTATGTGATTCAGGTGTTTCAAAATGTAAAAAGGAGGCTTAAATAAATGTTGAGAACTCTTGTGATACAGAGATTAGAAAGTAACATATTATTTATGTAAATTGATTTCAAAGATGGTTGGGTGCTTATATGGGGGGGGGTGAAACAGTAAAGTGGGGTGGGGGAAGCTTCCCTGAAGCTGAGTAGGGGAAATGCAGGTGTTGGGACTCTGCTCAGCCATTCATTGGGTGCTGAGAAGATTCCAGTCCTGTGAAACAGCTGTGAGGGTTGTTGGAGTTGAGAGGAGAGACACCAGTTCGGAGGAGGCCTGTGGTACCTGTTGTCCCGAATTCCTGCCTCTCTGATGGTCTTTGCCTGCTTCTTACCACCACCTCTCTATGAGTGTTTGCTGTGGACATGTTCAGCCCTGTGTTTCATTTTTACCTGTAAAGCTCTGCTGACAACAGCTGTCTTCGGGTGTCAGCCCTATAGCTCAGCAGACTAAACTGCCTGGTTAGACAGAGTGCAGCGGTGGGGTTCGATCCCTCGTGTTCCGTGCTGGCCCTGCCCCCGGCTTGCTAAAATAGCGATTGAGACTGGGCTTGGTGGTGCGTGCCTGTAATCCCAACCCTTGGGAGGCTGAAAACAGGAGGATCACTGAGTCTGATCTATGTTTTGAAACCCTGTAGACCCTCTCCTAAATTCATGGGAAAAAAATGAAAGAAAAAGAACTGCCATTTGCTTTCATCTGCTCTGCTTTTGTTGATTTTTAGATGAAATTCCTACTCTTTCAAATGAATAGATTTTATTTCAGAAATAGTGGTGATAAGTGCCCCATGTGCAACATCACACCCACATACAGGCTTCCTTGTGTGTGTGTGTGTGTTCACTCAGAGATGCCATATTTCATTAGATTTACCAGCTACTTCTATTTTGACCTCCTCCTCCTCCTCCTCGCCCTTCTCCCCCCCCTCCTCGTCCTCCTCCCTCCTCCTCCCATTGCCCAGCTCCCTGCCTTTCTACATTTCCTGTTTCAGAGGGCTTATTGCTGCCAAAGATTCTATTCCCATTGCTCCTGTCTCAGATCTACTGCTCCTATCTTTGAGTCTCAATCTCTTTGGTCCGGATCCTTGCAGGACAGGTCCATCTGGATGTTCTGCTCTTGTTTCAAGCATCTAACACTCCATAAGATCCTCACAAGACCAACACCTCCTGGAAAAGTGGCATTTCCCTTTTTGATGTTGGTGCCCCTTGTGGTGGTTAATTATAACAACAACAAATATTTGTGGAAAGCAAACTGGGCCACTTATCCTCTTTTTTTTTTTTTTTCTAAAGAAGTGGGTTCTGACATTGCCTTTCCTATGGATAACCCACTACTATTATGGACTACTGAACTATATTGGATTATTTTGTGGAATTCACACACCTACAGTATTTAAATGGCAATGGAATACTCATCTCTGACAAAACTAAACAAAAAATGGGATACAAGTGAAGGACCATTTTGTATTTTATATATAAAATAGGATAGATATACAGCTACTTTCTCTTAATTCAGTGAAAAGAAAGATTTGTTCTAATAGTGTCTGTGGGCAGGATATCATGTCTGCATCTTGTGCTATGAGTGGTTACTACGAAAACAACAGATGTGATTTATTAATTATTGAAACTGTCCTACTAACCTGCTTTGAAACTGTCTCACTACTATTTGGTTCTCAATAAAATTAATAAAAATTCGATCCCTGGTTCTTCCAAAAAAAAAAAAAAATCTTTTAGGCTGGGCGTGGTGGTGCATGCCTGTAATCCTAGCAGCCAGGAGGCTGAGGCAGGAGGATTGTTGTGAGTTCAAGACCAGCCTGAGCTGCAAAGTGAGCTTAAGGCCAGCCTGAACTAAAGACAAAAAAAAAAAAATAAACAGTTTAGAAAGGTACCTTTTGCCACAGAGATAGTGAGTTGAAAGTGATGGAAGAAGACATTGAAGTCAGATGAACTACAGGGCACATGGTCTTTCCCACACAGCTGCTTTGCATTCTCCTTGTTGCAGCATGGAGGAAATTTGCTCTTCTCAATGCTAATTCAGGCACTGCTGTGCTCATGAGAGGTGTTAACAGGTTTGGTATCCACCACATAACCCTCTAAATGCATTTCAGAGTCAAGAATTCCTTAAACCTCGCTCCTGCAAGTATGGTTCCTAAACATTAGTGATGAAAATTACTGCAGGAAATATCTTTCATACAGACAGCTGTGTTTACAGAGTAAAGGCCACTTTTATACTAATCTAATTGAGTACACAGAGCAAGGAAGAAAGCACAAACCCCAAGTCTTTATACCTACGCTTTCCATCATATTATACCTTTAATGTTGGTCCTGTCCAACTTCCTTTATTTGTTTTGTCTCTCTCATCATCCCCATTGTTTCTTTGAGATTTTAATCTTTAGAAGATGCCTCTGCTCTTTCACTCACTGTGAGTATTCTACAGGGCCCAGCAGGGCCTCACGCAAGGGGAATACGATGCTTTCAGGTAATGAGTAGGATTCAGACAGAAGAAAAGAATCAGAATCATAGTAAGGGAAATATGTCACAAATCGTGTTGGGAAATTAAATGCGTCGATTGACTTTAACTGTTTTTCTTAGGTGGCAAATGTTCTCCTTGGAGCTTTTCTTTTTCATCTTTCTTTGAAAATGTGATCCTTCCCTCTCAGTTTCCAAACAGGGATTAAGTGGAAGAGCACGTGAGGCTGGGCTGATATCTGTATTCCACAGGCAATGAATTATAAGTAGTTTGTTGCTGGTTCACATTAATCTAAAATGGAGACAGACAGGAAATTATCAGGCACTTCATAGTCTGCGCCAGCATCTTTGCCATTTCTAGAAACATATAATTATCCACATGTCTTTTTTATTTAATGAAAACTTAATTTGTGAAGTCATTCCATAGCAGTTTGGTTTCATCCACAATTCATAAAATTTATATTTCATAATGTTCCAACAAAGTTTAGCCCAATTAAAAAAATCTAGATGCTATGTATGCAAAATAGAGGAATTTATACTTGGAATTCACAATATTTTTGCCCTAAGCAATGAAATAAAATTCCATATATGCTATGGTATCTTATGCATATATATTTATTGTTAAGACTATTATACAATTACTGTATAAAGCTCATAAAGATACAGATTGAAACCCCTAGTTAAGCACACCTTTTCTCAGTTTGCATTGTGGAAGCAATTTACTGAAAGCTAAACTGATACTGGGAATGTGGAGCTTTAACACTGAGTGCAGCAATTGTGTATTCTGGTCTCTGACAAGGGGGCCCAAAATGTCCACTGCAGGACACATAGCCTCTTTACCAATACACAGTGTGGGAAAACTGGATGTCTACGTCTAGGAGTTTAACCATTTCTTTCTCCATGTACTAAAGTAAAATCAAAATGGATCAAAAAATCTAAATGTTTAGAACAGAAACAGTCTGCTAGAATATAAAATAGGTAAACTCTGGAAGCCATAGACATAGGCAAGAACTTTCTTAGCAGAACGTGCTTTGTGGGACACAGCAGCAAGAATCAGCAAATGGAAAGTCATCACAATCAAAAGGTTCTTCACAGCAGAAGAACCAGCACAGTGATGAAGTGCCTTACAAAAGGAGAAAAAAATTAGCCAGCTATCTGCCAGACAGAAAACTAATATCTAGAGCCTACAAAGAAGTTTTAAAAAGTGCTCAAAAATTAGGCTCCCCCAAATAAAAAGTCCAGTGAAAAAATGAATAAGTGAAACAAATAGACACTTCTAAGAAGGAGAAATACAAATGGCCAATAGATACATGAAGACATCTTCAACATTGCTAGCTATCACAGAAACACACATGATTACAACACCAAGATTCCATCTTATCCCAGAAAGAATGGCTATCATCAAGAATCGAGAGCCAGTACTATAGCTCCACTGCACAATGCCTGCCTGGAAAGTCAGGTCCTAAGTTTGATTCCTGCTCCAGAGAGAGAGAGAGAGAGAGAGACAGACAGACAGACAGACAGACAGACAGACAGACAGACAGGCAGACAGACACACAGGCAGACAGGCAGGCAGGCATGAAGAGACAGACAGAGAGAGAGAGACAGACAGGGAGAGAGAGAAAGAGAGAGACAGAGACAGAGATGGAGAGAAAGATAGACAGAGATAGAGACAGACAAAGATAGGTAGACACATACCCAGAGAGAGAGAGAGAGAGAGAGAGAGAGAGAGAGACGGAGAGAGAAAGACTGATTAAATAGCAACAAATTCTTGCAAGGCTGTGTGGAACAGGAATCTTCTCCATTGTTGGTGAGAATATAAACTGCCATGGAAATCAGTATAGATATTGCTTAAAAAACAAAAGCTAGAAATTCCAACCTACCTAGTTACCCTTTTTAGGCACCTTTCCCAAAGACTTGAAGACATCACATCACAGAGCTACACACACACACACACACACACACACACACACACACTCACATTTCCAGCAGATGAGTCTTGGGAGCAGCCTGTGTCCTACCCACAGGTGAATGTTCAAGGAGGGTGGACTCTGCCCTGGACGAGTTCTCTGCCGTCAAGAAGGGTGAACTCCATGCCAGGGAGATGGCTCAGTAGAATAAGCTCTTCCCTGGTAAGTGCCAAAGGTCTGAGTTGAATCCCTGGTTCTGCCAAAAAAAAAAAAAAAAAAAAAAAGAGAGAAGGGCGAACTCCATTTGAAGCAAGGTGGGTGTATCATGAAGCCACAGTATTAACTGAAATAAATCAGATACACATGCTTAAATAGCACATGGTTTCTGCTTTATGAGAAACCCAAAAATTATAGATAAAGAGCAAAAGAAAGATGGCTCTTGGGAAGCAGGGGGAGCTTTCTCTAGTGGGAAGGAAAGCAAGAGATGGGGAGTGGACTTGGAGGGGTGGGAAAGGCATTAGGGTGTGTGACATAAGTGGACCTGTTGCACACAATAAATGCAGTCATTATGTCCTGCAAACCTTGCTAAGACAAACTAAGCAGACAAAAGCCCCTGCTCATGCTAGGGAGATAGCTTGGGTGGGTGGGGGGCTAAGCACCTTCTAGAGAAGTGAAAGGACCCA
The DNA here is from genome assembly GCA_004027165.1 of Ctenomys sociabilis. Lineage (NCBI taxonomy): Eukaryota > Metazoa > Chordata > Mammalia > Rodentia > Ctenomyidae > Ctenomys > Ctenomys sociabilis. The sequence goes on from PVKA01003368.1 coordinate 46,989, forward strand.
GGTTCAATCCCCAGTACTGCATGCAGTGCTGCAGTGCCAGCCATCGGGACTGGGCATGGTGATGCTCGCCTGTAATCCCAGTGCTGGAGAGGCTGAGACAGAAGGATGGATCACTATGAGTGCATGCTGTGTAAAGAGACCGTGGACCACATAAATAAATTAATTAATTAATTTAAAAATAAAAAAACCTTGCTATCTATATATCATATTTTCAGTAAATTATTCACTGCCACTGCATGTATTCTGGGTCTGTGTTGAGTTCTAAGAATGACAGCCCCAATCCTAGCATGTTGCCCCTGGACTCCTCTCTGTAACAAAGGTTGTATGTGGTGGTTTCTTTCTATTTGGAATCTTGAACAGAGGTATGGGTAGGAGTAAAACAGAGATGGTGGTAAAGGTCTTAAAAGGAAATAGTGATGTGTGTGTGGTCAAGGGCTTGGCCTCTGGTCTCAATACATGGGCTTGAGTCTCACTTTTCTCCCCAGTGACCAGTGCAGCCTTAACTGTGCCTCGATTCCACATCTGTAATATAGGAGCAATCATGCTAGATAATTCACAGATCTGTATTGATGATTGCTTGAGATAAATACCCAGAGGACTGGGAAGACAGCTCAGTAGGATAAGCACTTGCTTGCAAGCAAGGGCCTGAGTTCAATCCCTGACTCTGAAAAAAAAAAAAAAATTTGGAGCTGGGGAGATGGCTCAGTGGAATAAGCACTTCCCTGGCAAGTGCAAGGGTCTGAGTTCAATCCCTGGTTCCTAAAAAAAAAAAAAAAAAAAAAAAAGAGAGATAAATACCCAATAAAATCTAATGATCATATTGTAATTGGCAATATTAACAGTTTTCTGTCCTGATAATTATAAGCATTGGAGTAGAAGACCGGATAGTGGTTCCAATGTTTTTTGTAATACTGTCATAAATGACAAAGGCTACCTTTGTCTTGGTAGTTGAGGCAGAGAAAGGTCCTTTCTGGGTTAGACAGGAGACTATCATGAATAAAATTCTTGGCTTATTTTTTGGGCATGGGTGTGGGGTTTGGGCAGGCAGTCCCTATTAGAGAGACCAAAGACGACCCAAGAGACAGAAAGTGTGTTTGTCATGGCACTAGAGGTTTTCACCCGAGTGAAGCAAGGCCCTGAATAGACTCCAATCCCCTGATTTATTGAAGAATAACAAAGGCATAGAGTTCCACTGAGCACAGATGTTTGTTTTAGGTAGCAAGGCACAGGGATGGTTTGGCTGAATAATTAACTTTTATCTGATTGTCCTCCGAGAGCTTCCTTGCTTTCCCATAAGGTCCATCTCTGCCAGAACAGACAAATTATCTCAGCTTCCGAAGGTTTCAACTCCTTGGAGATAGCAGTCTTCTGCCTCCCAGAAAGCTGAGCTGACATGACCCACTTGGTGTCACAAGGAGCTCCACATGTGGGCACTGCTTGGGTGTCCATATCCGCGTACTGCGCCCATTTAAGGCCACAAGAAAGACTTCTTTCCATGGTTTGAGTGCTAGCGACCTTGTGTAGACATTGGGCACTTGCCAAATGTCAGTTGCTCAGATGTGTTTTTAAAAAGTTTCAATTAAAGTCTACCTTTACTAAATTATCAAACTACTGTATCCTCTTCATGGATCATTTAGAAATCCTTGAAAAGGTTTTTCTTTTATGATGTCATGTATAACATGCTACTCAGCAATAACCATAAGTATTTATTTATTTTTTGATCTTTTGGAGACAGGGTCTTGCTACGCAGTTCAGGCTGTCCTTGAGCTTACTTTGAACTCACAATGATGCTCTTGCTTCAACTTCCCGAATGCTTGGATTACAGGCATGCTCAACATTTTCATATATATCTTTCCACAGTTTTCATGCAAACACACTTTCTTCAGCCAAAAATAAATCCCAGTCAATGGTACCGTAAATACTTTGTGGCAGCCTTCTCTTTTATCAAATAATACATTCAACTCAGATTAGCTCTTCTTCTGAAACATCACTTTAAAGTAATATAATGAGTATCCCTAATATAGAAATCTGAAATCTGAACATTTCAAAATCTGAAATTTGACACAGACATGAAGCTTAAAATTTTTAGATCTTGGTGCATTTTGAATTTTTTGATTAAGAAGTCTTCCCCCCCCACTTTGGCACCAGGAATTGAACTCAGGACCTTGCCTTTGCCAGGTAGGTGTTGTGCCGTTCAACTCTATTTACAGCCCAAGAATTTTCAGCTGGTAAAATCTATGCAAATATTCCCAATTTAAAAAAAATCTCTGAATTCTGAAACACTTCTGATCTCAAGCATTTGGGATAAAGGATATTTAAGCTTTATAGGGTAACTTGTGTTTATTCTTGAGTGTGTAGATTGTGTTCCGTTGTTGGCTTTGAAATTGAAGCACTGTTAGGTGTTAGGTATTGATGTGCTACTAGATGTACCCTCCTCGTTGCTGGTGTGCTTCCGTACATAGTGTTGTTCTTTAATACAGTTCTTACTATGCTGCATTATCTACCGATTTAGCTCACCAGGCTATATAGCTCATTAGTTCATGAAAAACAGACCCTATTTTCATCACTATTACTTTAATAGAGTAGGTGCACACCATGTATATTTTTTAAGTAGCTGAATGAAAGGTATTCCAATTTTGTAGGAAGGCTTCCTATCGGGATCTGAGTATGCCCAGAGGCAGTAGCCGAGAGGAATGATGTGAGGATTTCATGAGGGCAGGGAAACTTGAGGAGTGACCTGGGGTTGGGGCACAAGAGACAAGAAAGAAGAATTTGGGAAGGGGGAGGAATGTTCTTTGCATGACTCATCTTCTCTCTTCCTGTTTTTCATCAAGAACTTCATTTCTTCTTATTGACCTTTAGAATAAAATTCTTGGAAGCAATGGGAAGGAAAATGGGACATTTATTTATGAGGGGATTAAGTAAGTGCGTGTGAGGACACTCTTATCTGCAACTTCCTGAGTTGTATTCAGAGAATTCAATTCCAAGTCTCTGACATGTTTAAAAAATCCTGCTCTGTGTCTAGGGAAGAGAAGGAAGGACCTAAAGGGAAGATAAGGGATGAGAAGAAGTTCTACTGTACCTACTCTGTGCTAGAGATTCTTTCGTGCCATTGCTTGTGTTTTAAAATGTAAAGTTGGAATTATTGAGGAGGGACTCGAGTTCATGCAATGAATCTGTGATTCTTGAACTGATTTCTTCAGAACTAAATCTTAGGAGGATTTCCCTGATAAATGAGAAAATGACTTGCAGCGAATGTAAACAAACTCTAAATTTTGCTTATTAACTGTGAGCTACTTCTATTTGTTTTGGTATGCTTTGGAGAATTTTTATGGATTCATTTAGAAAATGGAAAATAAAAACACTGATACACAGAAAAAAATGTTTAAAAACCTAACATTTAGAAGATAGATTGTTTACCAGTGTTTTCAGGTGTTATGAAAAGTCCCAAATATTTTTAGGTCTTAAATATTTTGTTGCCTTTACAAAGTGTATGTTCAAGGACAGATAAATAAACAGATGCATATTTAAAAAATTTATCAGGAATGTACCTTTAATGTAAACTTTATTGTACTTTAATCAGAAAACAATGAGCCTTTAGGAAATTGTAACTTTCTAAATGTACTGGTTTTTTAAAATTAAGAGGTGTTTTTATTTTTAGTTACAGATCAGAAGCATTTAAAATTTTGTTTGTTTATTTTTATTTGTTAAGAAGTTGCAAATTGACTCCATGGAAATGTTCAGCGCTATTTCTGCTCTCAGGCTTTAACTAAGGCATGGCTTCCCTCCTGTTGGGATTTTTCAGTCTATGCTTATTATACATAATAGTTGAGTAGTTGCAGACTCATAATTATAACCTACTATAGTTCTCAAATTGCAAATTCATTAGAAGCCACTATCGTACCAGATAGTACAGCAATGCAGAAACAGTGTACATTGCCTTTCTCCACCCTCCTTATCATAGAGCACAGTGTTATAGTTGGAGACCCATTCCTGTTGGCAGCTGTACGTACGTACAAAATAGCTGTCCAGTAGCTACCCAGTCACCTGTGTTGGTACCCACTACTGGAAGGATTGGATGCTGCTCAGCAAAGTGTGATCAGAGAAGAGTGGATGGTGAGCTGAGGTTCTTGCTCCTATGGATGGTGAAATGTCTGGAATTGGGGACATAAAATATATTGGATTGATCTTAATAATGTGACATGCTAAGCTTGAGTGGAGTCTCTTAGAGGTAAGAACACTCGGGTTACTTCCAACTTTGAGGTTCCAACTGTAGAAAGAAATGTATGAAATAAGTCAGTAACTAAGAGACAATAAAGCTAATGCATAAAGTTCCTGGACTGATTGTGTATATGGATGATATATATATATGCATAAGACGGATATTCTACATCTTACAAGTTAGCTAGGTCTAAATGCTTAGCACACATCTCACATTTCTCCTAACCTCCTCTGAAAGTGTAGGCTGTTCAGTATGTTTTATTATGTGATGGCAGAAATATCAGAACAAAATATATCATTTTGTTCCCACTTATTTTGTTCATACTTCTGCACCCGGACCCTCTCAGTCTCCACAGCCTCTTGCTTTTTCCCCTTCTCGCCACTTTCCCACTCCTTTATAGTCTTTGACCCATAAATTATCAATCAGTAACAATGAGTTAGTCATAAAAACTTGGTCTGTCATCTCTACTAGTAAGAAAATATGTCACATTAAAAATAGCTTTATTTTATTGTGCTAAATCACTAATGGACCACCTATTTGACATTATGACAGTGAAATGCCTTATTTTTTATTTTTTTCCTTTCCTTCCCTTTTCTGTGCTATTCTTTCCTCTTCCAGTGCTGAGGCTTGAATGAATACTGGAATAAGTGCACATTGGGCAAGTGCTCTGCCCCTGACCCACGTCTCTGCCCTCTTTTTCTTTCTTATGACTTATTAAATATTTGAAGACATAGCTTATCATTAGTCTCCTTAACTCTAGGATTTCAGGGTTATCCAAACTGAGCTACTTTCATTTTCTGAATGAGCCACACTGTCTCATCCCTGACAAGTTTACTGGGCCTTTCAGAACTTGTTTTCCTTATACATAAAAATGATATATTGGATCGGCCAAATAGCTCAGGGCCAGCCAAATAGCACAGCAGATTAAAGCGCCTGCAAGCAGGTATAGGGGCTGGGGTCTGGATCCCCAGCCTGCCTTGCTAATCCTGCCCCTGGGGGCAGGCTAGATGGCAATTGAGACTGGGCATGGTGGTGTGCACCTATAATTGCAGATCTTAGGAGGCTATAAACAGGCAGATTGCTATGAGTCTGATCTATGTAGTGAGACCCTGAACACCCTATAGACCTTTCTCAAAAATTACAAAAAAAAAAAAAAGTGTATTGTTTCAGAGTTGCAAGCAAGGACTTGATTGGAAAGTGCTCCTAAGTCAGCACACCTAGAAGAGTGCAGGTTTTGAGGGAAGAATATGCTAATTAAACTTGCAGTCACAAAAAAACTTGAAGCCAGTATTGCAGTATTGCATAAGACTTCAGACCTGGATGGCCTCTTGGAGTCCCTACACAGGTGTGCTGTACCCTGACTGTAGCACTGCCAAATTCTTGCTAAATCCTCACAGTATGATCTTATTTGGAGGTGGTCTCTTTCAGAAGTGGGATCAGAACAGAGAAACCCTCCTGAGTCGGATGGGTTCTCATATATGGTTGGCCTGCTGGTGGAGAGGGGGTTGAAGAAAACTTGCAGTGAGGTCCTAAGGCTAAAGAACACACAATGTAGGTGTGAAAGACATCAACAACAACAGCAGGCAGCACAGAGCATGACAAAGCGCAAAAGCTCAAGAGTACAAGAGCCCTCTGTGTCTTTATTGTGTAATTCTAATACAGGTTGTCATCTCATATTTACCTTCCTGAGAGTGCTGCAAGCAATGTGTGAGTGTTTACCTGTGCTAAGTCATGATCACACAACTGTGTCAGCTAAACTAGTGGGGTCGTGTCCTCAGGCATCCTTAGACGTCCCTCAGCTTTGAAGCAGTCTGAGTCACTCTGCTCATGCACGATCCCACAGAGAGCCCCCTTATCTCTTCTGCTGTGTGAGCAAAAGCCAAGAAGATCACTGTCTGGGAACCAGGGCATGAGCCTTTAGCTGATATCAAACATGCCAATGATTTGAAGGTGAAGTTCACAGCCTCCAGCACTGTGAGAAATAAATGTCTGCTGTTTGTGGCCCCTCCCAGTTCATGGTATTTTGTTACAGCAGTCAGAGTAGACTACAACAAAAAGAGAATCAAGTGCCACATGTCCTCACTGATCCGCCGTTGGGTGTGGGCTGCTCTGGGAGCCTTGTGACTTCAGGTGAGCTCCTCTCCCCAGCTGAGGACCAGCCCCCAGGAGGGACTCAGCTGAGGTCTGGCAGCCCCCGGCACACAGCAGTTAGGGTTCAGAGCTTGGTTTCAGAGCCAGGGGCTCCTATCTTGTAGGACAACTGTGCTGTGTTCACCTATTCATGTCCAACACTTTGAAAGCCACACAGATAGGCTTGTTCTTCAGGTCTCAGCTTGCATGTCACCACCTGTGGGAAATTTCCATGACTGTACCTCTTTCTCCCTGAAACTGGCTATGCTAACCTTTTCTGCTCTAGTTTCAGGATTTATTTAATCCTGTGGCAGCATTTTGTTGCACAGCATGGCAACTTCCTGTAGCGTTTATCTATGTCTCCTCTACACTGTACAGGGCAAGATCACAAGCCTTTGTACTTTTCAATGTCCCATGTTCTAATTGCCACCTTAACGACTTATCTGATGGTTCATACTGCATACTCTACGAGGACGCATCGGTGTTCATTTTGTTTACTCCTTCATCCCGTAGCACGACACCTGGAATGTAGGTGAGCTGAGCTGACAGCTGCTTGGGTGGATAAATGAAAGAGTGTTGCTGTCTCCCAGGAAAAGGAGAGTAAAGACATTGCCTTATGCACAGCACTCCAGACTCCTGTGGACCCTATTACCTTTACAGCTCCTGAACTAGGACTAGTAGTTGGTTTATTTTTTTTTTCATGCTGAGCAGTACTAGTGAAACTTAACTTTGTGTCAAATATCACATGCATTAGCACATTTAATCCTGCTAAGGAGGTTATGAAGGGAAAATTACTTTCATTTTAAAGGTGATGATAGTGAAGTGTGGAGAATTTAAGTAGTCCATGCAAAGCAAACTGAAGTAATGGAGGCAGAAGACCTCTAAACTACAACTTCCATTCTCCCAAGTGATAAGACCGTCTCCCTTGCTCGCTCATCTTGTGCATCTGAGTCTTTACCCGTGCTGGCCCATTTGTTTTTAAAGAAGTTCTGGAAGCTGAGTGTCTGGGAGTGGGTCAGTAAAGAAATTACTAAGCTCCAAGAAGCTGTTTTAGTGCATTTACTTAGTCTCTCTTCCTGTGGTGAGGGAAATACGTTGTACTTTTTCAAAAGAGACATTTTTCTTCATTGAAGAAAATTGTCTCTTACAACACTTTTTGATATATTTACTCTTACTTGTTCTTATTGCTTGGTGAAATATATAGTAAACTTCACAGTAGTAATGAAAGGGTCTGTCTAGGTCACACCTGGAAGCTACCAGAAATCTGAATCTGAACACTTAGATTGACTACAATCAGACAAGGTTTCATTTGTTATAAAAATATACTGTAAAAATTCTGATTTTAGAAATACTGTGGAGGAAACATTTTAAAGTTATAAATGTACCACTGTAAAGCAACTGTTTTTAGTTTCAATTTTTTTCTGTCTTTATCCATAAGTACATAACATGTTTGCACACTTTGTTTCTCAAAATCTTTATAAAACCTTGTGTTTCTCTTACAAACTTAATGTGTCAGAAAATATTTCAACATTATTATCATTTTTATACCTTAGGATTCCTAATTTCCATTAAACCAATATGTCATAAGGGACTTAATCATTCCCTTGTGGGCCAATGTATGTGTCATTTGAATGCATGATTTTAAATCACCAAAAAATTCATAGTTCAATGTCTTTCTTATGACTTGAATTAATCTTCTTAATGTGGAAATGTTGTCCAACACCATATGGCCACCAAAGTGCCGAAATAACTTCTCTACAAAGCAGTATACAGAGAGACAGACACTTTATTGATAGCGGAAGCTCTAGCATCTATACCCAGCCTCAGGAAGGCAGTTGCCAAAGCCAGCAAGCTTGCAGAAAAAGAGAACCTGTGGAAATATCTGTCAGCATAGAATAATTGTTTATCAAGGAAGCATAGTCAAATTAAGGTCGGAAGATCATGCTTCATCTTTACTGACAATGGTATTAGAACTTAAACCAATTGAGTGCATTCTAGTCATTTAAATAATTGCTTTAATGGTCTTCTGCTGGTGAAATTTGCTGGTGGCGATTTCCAGTCTGAGATCCTAGCCCCTTCCACAGTGCTTTTTGATCAAAAGCATCAATTCTGAGAGGATCTAATAGAGAAGATTGGCATACTCTAAGGGCATACTGTTGATAAATGGTGTCAAACGTAAATCTTCATTCCACTCTGCAGAAAGCCTAGGTTAATATCCGGAATGAAAATCAGGTTATTGTCAAAGAATTGGAGCTAAATATTTCCTGAGAAAGAAAAATGATTTTAGCTTCAGCTTCGGCAGCACCTACTCTCTTTGCACAAGCTTAAGCTATCGTTTTTGCAGAAAGACCACAGGTCTTAAGCAAATGGTGCCGCAAGGTTCACTACACATAGAGAAGCTTTATTATGAGAGGAAATGAAAAAAGTTCTAGTATCCAACTTGTGGGTTTGGTAGTCCAAGCCCATGGGTGGAGTGCGTGTGTCAACCTTGCCTGACAGTTCAAACCACTATTAAGCATGGCAGGGTCTTCGTAGAATGCTGGGAAGAAGATTTGGGGAATATTCAATGCTCTTGTCACTGCTGGCCAATCCATGCCTCTCATCAGCAGTTCTTGTCTTGGGGCGGGCTCAGAGTGTGCTTCCATCAGGAAGGTCAGACTGCTGGCCGGGAGCAGGTGCTCGGGCAGTGAATCAGGTCCTTAGAACGCAACCGGAAATGCCTGTGTTCCCTTTTTTTGATGGAATGATATAATGATATAAAATTCTTTCTGAAAACACAGATATCTAAGTAAAGAAAACAGGGGATGGAAAAGACGTATTTTCTGTCATGGAATGTCGGATGTGTCCTTTCTGGGGTCTTCTATAGATCTTTCAGTTGGTACTGGCTGAAGGTGGCAGCCTCAAGGTGGGATATATACCTCTGCAATGTTTAAAAAAAGAGAGAAAGTGATGACCGGAGGACTGGGACACGTCCTAACACTGTGACTTCTGTTTTCCTTGTGGCAAGTTAAGTTCTGCAGGTTCAGTTTCTTTTTGTGTAGTTATAGGGTTTTTGGGAGGGGAAATGAAATAGTTTTTACCAAATACTTTACTTACTTTCTGGCTGGCACCTAATATGGAATCCATGGTGTCACCCAACTGCCTGCATTTGATTGGTTGATAGATAGGCTGGGTCAACTTTTTTGAAAGATGGCTATAAATGATGCAGTATTGGTTTACAAACTAAACTAAACTTACATATTTATTTTGTGTAGGCTTGGCTTCTTAAAAAAATTAGTAACCTTCAAAACTTGACAAGTTCCACATAAAGGCTTATCTATTTTTATCGACCCATTCCCCCCCAAAAAAAAAAAATCAGAAGAAGAAAGAATGTGTGACAGCCTTAAACCTTCATGTTCCATGACTTTAGGACCTGAGAAATTGGTGGATTCTTTAGCAAATGTCTTATACTTTCCAACCACCACAGTTGCTGATCACTCTTTATGTTTCTGGGACCACATGCTAATTTTCACTCATCAAATAATTCTTCATCTGTCTTTCAAAAATCTGAAATAAATCTGAGTCCATGTGATTTAAATTTTGCATGAATGGTGCCACCAGAGCCCTGCCCTTTGGAGGTCCTGAGCTTCATGTGGATTCTGCAGTAGAAAGTTGCTTTCATTACCTTAGCTGGGATCTGTTAGATTTTGTTCAAGATACTAAAACCCCAAGTATTCAGCTAGCTGTAATCATTCTTGCAAATCACTGTTTGCCAGAACAGTGGTAATTTAGGATAGACAGGTGGCAATCAGCACTAATTATTTTGTTTTAGTAGTATGTGTGTTCCTGCCACAGTGTGACTGCACTGAGAAAAATAGTCAAGCTAAGGGAGGAAACATGGCTTTTATGCTTCTGCTTGTGGTATTTCTTTGTGTAGTAGTGGTACCATATCATTCACATCCGTCACTCAGGCTGGGCTTGAGTGTGGTAATGGGCAATTCCTGGTCCCCAAGGTCTTAAAACTGAGTGAAGATTTATTCCTTACTTGTCTGCACCTTGGGCAGGCTGGAGTCTACTCATTCAGGTCCAAAGCCAACAGCAGCTCTGAAGGGATGCTTCCCTGACCACTGTCTCCGTGATGGGGAAGAGACCTGGCACCCCCAGAGCTGCAGTTTAGGGCTTCTGTCTGGAAATGTTGCATGTCACCATCCCTCATTTTGATTAGCCAGAGAGAGTTGTGTGACTAGGCTTGATCTGAAGCCTATACTGACGTATAAATTTACTGTATGTGTGGAAAAAGACAGATATGGTATGTTTGTGACTATCTCACTTAGAAATGTGCATAAATTAATGCCCATAATTGTCATGTGAGTGTGAATAATAGTGTGTGCTTTTGTAATTTATGATGCTTTAGGGTAATGGAGAAGCTTCATTTCAGTGTGGAGTAATTGAGTCAGAAAGCTGATTTGGGGGAATTATTCTCTCTTACCTAACCTAATGTAAATATTAAGTTTGCAGATGGTCAAAATTATCTACTAGCTTGATTTAATTTTTACACTCTAAATCACTGGATAGGAAGGTATATAAATGTGCTATTTGCCGCCACCAGTAATAGTAACAAATTTCTATGTCTCTTTTATGCATTAACCACTTAGTAATATCCTTCACATTATCTCATTCATAAGGTGCAAGATGATTACTGATTATAATTTGTGTAGATTTTTATGTATCATGTATTTCAAAATGGTTAAGATTTTATTGTGTAATAATATAGCTCATGATTTATGAGCATTAAAATCCAAAAATACCCATGCACGAGACATGAACATTGTAGGTCAATCTTATAGGCATAGACTATGAGTGTCCCAAAATTAGTGCTCAGGTAACCACCTCACTTGCATTCATAGAAGTGTTCAGAAAGATGTCATTTCTTTAACTGCCAGTAAATTCAAGTCATGTGAGACCTTCTTCCAAGAGCTTCTCTCCTTCCTAACATATTCCTGTACTCTCCATTTCACAGTGTAAATTTCTTTCTAGGCTACATATTCTCTTTTCAAAACATTAACATATTCCATTATTCTATTTAGCTTTTAGCAAACTTCCAAGTACATAGGTATAAGAGTATTACTAACTGTTAAGAATATGCAGTAAAGTAGATATTGTTCATCTTGCATAAATGAAACTTTGTACCCTTGGACTAATACCTTTGCTTTAACCCTTTCTCCCAGCTCCTGGCCACCACCATGCTAACCTCAGTCTCTATGGCCTTAGACTATTTGAGATTTGTCACATAAATAGGATTATATGGTATTGAACCTCCAGTGACTGGCTTATTTCGGGTAGCTCAGAGTTCCCCAAGTTTATCTATGTTGTTGCAAATGGAAGGATTTCTTTAAGGAGAAATAAAATTCCATTTTAGGCATTTACCATATTTCCTTTATCCATTCATCCATCCATGAATATTGAGATGGTTCCATGTATTCTACTGTAAATAATCACAGTACAATGAGGGCTGGGGAGATAGCTCAGCAGACTAAGCACCTGCAAGATCAGGGTTTGATTCTGGCACCACATGCCATGCTGGCCTGGTCCCCAGGTGCACTGAGCCTGGGCTGGTGACCAAGTCCAGGTGTGGTCGTGTATGTCTGTAATCCCAGCACTGCTGGAGGCTGAAACAGGAGGATCTCTATGAGGCTGAGCTGAGTAGTAGGAACCTGTACCAAATGCATAAAATTTAAAAAATAAATAAATAATAGTGCAATGTATGTTGGTTGACATGTAGCTACCTCTTTGAGATCCTGGTTTTAGTTTCTCTAGATATACACCCAGAAATAGAATTACTGGTTCACATAGTGGTTTTATTTTTAGTTTTTTAGGGGACATCCTTACTGTTTTCCATATTGGCTGGATCAAGTCAGTATATAAAGAATCCAGGTTCTTCACACCCTTTCTAACACTTGTCTTTAAAAAATCACATCCATTGTAGTAGATATGATGTGGTACCCAGTTGTGGCTTTAGCTTGTATTTTACTGGTTATTAGTGATACTGAGTTGTTAGTGATTCATAAACTTGTTGGCTATTCCTCCTCTTTCTCCTCCTCCTTCCCCTCCTTCTCCTTCTCTCCTCTTCTTCCTCCTTTTTCTTTTTTGTGGTTCCAGGGATTGAACTCAGGACCTTGTCACACAGGCATTTATACCGCTGAACTATATCTCCAGCTTGTGTATATACTCTGAATAGAAATATCTATTCCTATCCTCTGCACATTCTTAACGTGGGTTGTGCATTTTTCCACTATGAAGTTGTGGAAGTTTCTTATGTATTTTATGCATTGATCTTTTATCAGACATACAGTTGCAATATTTTTCCCATTTCATAGAGTTTATTTTTACTCTGTTGTATATAGCCTTTTAATTTCATGTAATTCCACTTGTCTATTATGCTTTGTTATTTGTGCTTTTGATGATATATCTAAGAAATCATTGATAAAGCCAATATTACAGATACCTTTTTCTATATTTTCATGTGTTTATTATTTCATATCTTACATTTAAGTCTTTAAGCCTTGAGTTGAATTTTGCATACATTGTGAGACAGAGGTCCAGTGTCATTATTCTGCATGTGTGTGTTCAATTTTCTCAGCACCATTTTGGATGTCGTCATCCTTTCTCCATTGTGCGTTCATGGCACGTTTGTTAAAGATCACTGGACCCATCACTTTATTTAAAATGCATTCCTGCTTTGCTTCTTGCCAATCATTGTTTTAATCACTTGAAAATCTCTTCTATTCTTCCCCTGAAAGAAGTCCCACTTGATCTTATGACTCCAGCTCATCTCTTAGCAAACATGTACACTTGGTTTAGCTATAACTGGACTTGACTTTTTAAAAGATATTGCTGATGGGCTGGTGAGATAGCTCTGCAGTCTAAAGCACCTGCTTAGGCGAGCTTAGGAGGCACAGGGGACTGCAGGTTAGATCCCCAGTGCCACGTGCTGAGACAGCCCTGCCCTCAGGGTAGGCTGGGCAGGAAAAAAAAATATATATGTATATAGTTGAAATTTTTATAGGATTTTAGGTTCATCATTTTTGATGATGAACCTAAAATCCTATAAAAGTTTATATTCTAAATAAACTACAAACTATTTCCCTTAATTTTTTTTTATTTTATTTTATTTTATTTTTTTGTCTTGTTTTTTGAGACAGGGTCTCACTATGCAGTTCAGGCTGGCCTTAAGCTCACTTTGTAGCTCAGGCTGGTCTCGAACTCACAACAATCCTCCTGCCTCAGCCTCCCCAGTGCTGGGATTACAGGCATGCGCTACCACGCCCGGCTACTATTTCCCTTAATATTCTTCAATATTGATTAACATCTTACATGAAGAGCAAACATCCTTTAATCCACATTACATAATTGCCTTTATTATATAAAACCTTTAAATCAGCATAGTCTGAAGCCCAAGAGAAATCAGTCCAAGATGTTATGATCATGAATGAATATTAACTTTAACCGATTGATAAGAATAAATTACATGACTTGAAAATGCTTTGGTAAGTAAAAACCAATAATTAAAATATAAGTCATTGTTATTGGTAGAAAAATCAAATATAGGACTTAAGAATTATGCATACTTACAGGATGTCTTGGAAATGCCTTACAGTACAATTTATGTGGAATTCATAATACAGAACAAATAAAAATAAGTGCATTTTATGAAAATTTATTGTTTCTAAGAACAAGTTCAATAAACAGATTTACACTTTTTACCATAGTTCAAATTTCATGGCTAGTATGAGATTCTTGGTCATTTATTATTTTTCTGCACCAAGGGAGTAAATCAAATAAAAAATATGGCCAAAGACAATTTTTGGAATTGAAAACATCTCTTGGCAAGAATCTAACCTGGAATCTTCTTATTAATAAATGAAGAGTATTTGGTGGGTTGGATTGTGCAGTGCAGGCTTTCCCATGGAGCACTGCCCAGTTGAATATTCTTCTCTTGAATATATAAACAGATGTGCACATTTCTGTCTTTCTTTTTTTTTTTTTTTTTGTCATATTCTTTACTCAAAAGCTTTTGGAAGAAAATTCTCCAAATAAAATATTGAAATGAGAAAAAATGATTTTGTGTGACAATGTACCCGTTTGTCTTCCTGTTGCCTAGTCTTGGTCCAAGCTCTGTGGGTTGGCACTGGTGGGTGGTGTAATGAGTTACAGTAACCCTAACAGCAGAGAACACATGCGCGCTAGCGATCGTTTCTTCATCTTAAGTCAGTTCTACCTTGAATTCTTAATCAATCATATTTCCATACTCACTTCAGAAGTTTTTCCTTGTGAGAACAGATTAATTTTCCTGTTTTGTTTGATACTGGATAGAAAAAAAGTTCGAGCTACCAGGGTGACAGGTCTTTGTTGACTCTTATTGGATAACTGGTGAGTGATGTTTAAGATGATTAAAGTTGCTTTATTTTAATCATTCTCCGCCTTTTTTCCACCTCTAACTCATGACTACAAGCAGTCATTATCATGCGTCTATAGAGGTAGATATATGCTGACAACTACTCTGCACTTTGCTTATTGTGACTGTGAGGAGGACTTTGCAGCTGAGCTTATTTTGGAAAATTGAAGTCACATGGAAAGCATGTAATTGGCCCTTTTTAGTAATCTCCATCATTGAGAAAGTACCTCAGAGCATTCCCATCCCCAGAAATACTCCTCGTGAGCATCTTACAACTAATCCACTCCTCGTAACTGCCAATGTATTCGTACAGGGTCCTTCTTCCCACTTATCAGCATATTGATTAGATTTTCATTTTCACAAGTAAGAAAACAACAATTATTTTTAAATGGAAAAGGCCATATCTGCTGGTTTAAAATCAGAGTAACTTATAGAAAAGATCAAACTGCAGGACAGTGTAGTCTCAATTTCATAACTGGAGGACCACACAGTAAGATAGCTGTCAGTAGTTATGTTGATTTTTTTAAAATAACTTTTTGATATATTGAGACATCACAGAACTGAAATTTGGAAAAGTTGGTGGTTTGTGGGTTAGTGAATTGGCAGCTGAGTCTGCTCAACTTCTCCATGAGATGAAGTTATTTATAACTGTTTCTTTGATGTAGGCTTCTATGTTGAGTCCAACTTACAGTTTTCCAGTCTAAGTACAGTAAAAATAATGTAACTAGGTATAAACAGAAGAATGCATGTGAAACCAGCATTTATTTTAAAAGCTTCCTTTTTTCTAATTGAAAATATCTTACTGTGTCTCTTGAGGCTGCAACTTTTAATAATTGCTAGATGTGAGAAACTTTCTCATTCTGAACAACGGCCACTATCTTGAACTAAATCAGACATAGACATTCACTTCTCCATTTAATAGTTGTTGGGCAAATAAATGGTCCATACAGAATTCTGTCTTTGAGGAATGTTTTCTTCTCCTGTGTTTTAAGTGCAATTACATAGAAGACATCAAGAGAGTTACAAAGCTAGCAGCAGATGGAAGAACTAAACTGCTTCAAATGATTTATTTCTTCTAGATTTTTCTAAATTCAACACTTATTTTCACAAAAATCAAATGTTGGCAGAGGGATTGATAGTATATATAATTACCTAACTCTGTGTGTGTGTGTGTGTGTGTGTGTGTGTGTGTGTGTGTGTGTGTGTGACGAACTAGATGCTCTAATCCAAGAAAGTTGGTTCCAGAACCTGAGGGGAAGCCTCCTGGACCATTAAGGAGAAAGTTAAATTGACTTTCTTTTAATTGTCATTCTAACCTTATGTGGGTGGCACAACCAATAAAAATCCTCCTCTCAAAAAATGTTGGGGTGGAAAGCCTGAGCCAGCTCAGTCATCCAGCAAACAATCAACACCTTTAAACATTCTAGCTAGAATAGCTTAGTGGGGAACAGAAGGAAATGCCTGGAGCCTTGGGCACTGGCACAGAGGCTGCCCAGGGATGCAGGTGCTCTGACAGCCTTCTGAATAGGGAGGGAACTACAGGTATGGGAGCTCACTCAGTAGCTCTACTATGATGCTCGCCTATGCTCTGGCAGTGACTCAGCAGGTGTTACACTTAGGGAAGACACTTTTAGAAAGAGGAGCCCTTGCTCTGTGAAGTTTGTGTACCTAGGAATGACTCGCAATAAGAATTTTCTTAAAATATCACACCTGATTATGCAGGTGCATGCTCTCTGTTTATAGTTCACAAATGCAGCAGTTTGCAAAATGATTACTTGGGAATGCTTGTTTACTATAGAAGCAATTAACACTGATATTGAGGGGTGAATGATGTTTGAAGCAGTCATCCTTGGCTACGGCTCCTTTTTCCGTCTCCAATCTTCAATCTTAATTAGACCTTCAGCATTGCAGCAGCTTGGTAGCTGAGCTCCTTGGCCTGGGTCTTTTCAATCTCCAATCATTTGCCACCATGCTGTTGAATTAATTTTCCTAAATCCCCACTCTGATCATGCCACGTCTCTGTTCAGAGCTGTGGCTGCCTTTTCCTTCCTGAGTGTGATAGGCTGTGGCAGTCCGGGCAGCCTCTCAGGATCTTCATCCATTCTTTTCTTGGTTACTCTTCTTTCATTGCTGGGACAAATACCCAACACCCAAGATGAAGGAAGGAAAGGTTTATTTAGCTCATGGTTACTGGAGGGCTCAGTCCATACTCAGCAGGCTCCCAGGCAGAGTGGCACATGGCAGAGAGCAACTGTTCATGGCAGCAGCAAAGACCAGAGAACAAATGGGGGAGTAGCAGCAACAGTAGCTACAGAGAAGGAGCCTGTCTCCTTGTCTCTCCTATATTATATTCAGGCTCTCTGGCCTGGGGTGGGTGGGGCACTCACACCCTCAACCCCAGCAGTAATCAGACCCATGATCCCACTGGATCATGCGTTAATCACAAGCTCCAGAAGTAAGTCCGCCCCATGACTTACATGAGGCTTTGGGGGGACAACTAGACACAAACCGTAGCACACCTCAGCTGCTTTCCTCATGCGCACTCACCCACTCTCTGGAGTCCTCACTTCGGTCCGATGAACCGTTGAGGCCACGGCTGTTTTCCCCACATTGTAGCTTCATGCTTTTCCCCTGCCTGTCCAAAACAGCTCCTCTTCCTCTTCCTCAGTTCTTGCCTTATCCTTCTGCCCTTTGATATATGTTTCTACTAAAGGCTTCTTTCTGGTTTGCTGAACATATGTACATAATTATTACACACAAATTATATAGTTACAAGCTTTTATCAAAACATTTAAGATTTAATAAATCAATATATTTTTGAAAGCTCTAATGTATGCACACGCTCATCATGACGCATACCAGTTTACCTAGATAAAAATAGGATATCTTCCTAATTAGTGTTCTTTGTACTTCTCAAATTATAACAGCTGACTGCGCAATATGAATATTTGATGGTAGACAGGATTTGGAACCCTGATCACTGAAAGCAATTTCCGATTGATTGATTGATTTTTGTGTATTTAGTAGAGGGTCCACAGTGTCTTACTACCCAGACTGGACTCACAGTGATCCTCCTGTTTTCAGCCTCCCAAGTGCTGGGATTACAGGTACACACCACCATGCCTCCCAATCTCAGTATCTGTCTCAGTGCACCCCTGGGGTGGTGCCGGCACAGCAGAGACACTTACTTTAAGCTTTGTTAATTATAAAACACATACATGAACGTTTATACATCATAGGTATTTCCACGGGTCAAGAATGCTTGCACATACCAGTTGTACCGGTACATCAGCTTTCTCACTGTTGGACAGAATTTTTGGACACCCATAACCTGAAGCAGTAGAGTTCTCATTTGGATTGTGACTTCTGCCCATGGTCAGCTGGCTCAGAGGCAGAAACAGTGTGACAGGAGTGCATGTTGGGATAAAGGTGCTTAGGTCACGAGAGTGGGAACAGATCCCAAGGCCACACCCACGTGATGCACCCAGAAGTGTGCTTCCCCATTGCCTGGGCAGGTCCAAAAGCCACTGCAGTCAAAGCTCACCCTAAATATGAGGCAGGATGAAGGTCAAGAACCAGGACTTCTCTAGGACTCAAGAAACTACCCTTCTGCCATTTCCTGATTTCCATGCTTCTCTCCCCAAAGGTAACCACTGTCTTACTACAAGTATTTTCTTATTCCTATAGTATGTGCCCTTTTATTTATGATTTTTGTGAGTTTTAAAGGCACTGTGGCTCATAGCTTTGTTCATTTACCTTTATTGTCAGTTGTGTTGTCTGAGTATGCAATATACTGATCTGTTCTAAAATCATTTTTGTTGCCAGTTTAAGTATTATGAATTATGCTACAATGTAATTTAAAATTTTTTTTTTTTGACAGCGTCTCAGTGCACAGCTTAGAATTATAGTGATCCTCCTGTCTTCAGCCTCCCCAGAGCTGGGAATACAGGCATGCACTGCCATGCCAGTCTTGGTGGCTGGCTTAGTATGCCTAGGGGTGGAGCCGGCTTGGTACGTGGTGCTGGGGACTGAACTCCAGCCCCTGTGCTTGCCTAAGCAGGTACTTTGTGTGCTGAGCAATCTCGCTGGCCCTAGATACATAATTTGAAGATAAAATGTAGGATTTTTCTTGAATTTGTCCTTCAGATTTGAGTTGTTAGATGATGAGATTGTTATTCATTCAAATTAAATAGATACTGTCTCCAAGGTCTTCTGAAGTACTTATCCCACTTTATTCACTCCCACAAAAGTGCCATTTTCTATGAAGAAACATTTATTGCTGTTCATTAAACAAATTTTTTAGTCTTTTTAGTCTATGAAATTATGGTTTAAATTTACATATCCTTCATGAGTAATAAAATAATAATTTTGCATATGTCTTGTGTCTACTTAAATATCTTTTTGTGCATTTACCTAGAGAGTTGTCTTCTGAGTTTCAGGAATTTTAGATATAGTCTGAATATAAGCCTCTTTGCTGGTTAAATATATATTAAAAATTATATTTTCCTACTTGGTGATTTATTTTCTTTCTTTAGCTCTTTCTTTTTTGTCTTCCTGTCTTTCTGTTTTTCATTTCTGTCTGTTTTCTTATACTGGGGATTGAACCCAGAGCCTGATACATGCTAGGCAAGTGTTTCATCAGCGCGCTAATTCCTGGGTCTTTTCTTGTATTTGGGGTGCGTTCTCACCAAGGTGCTGGTTGTACTGAGATTCTCCTACCTCAGCTTCCCAAGAATCTGAGACTACGGCTGTATTCCCCCTATATTCTGCTATAAAAGTCACCCATGGTGTTGTTCATTATGTAGGTTTTAATAAATATATAAAGATATACATCCATCTTGAGGGTATTTTTTGGTCAAAATTCCATAATTTTAAGGTGGTCCATGTCAATAATATATTCCCTTAGGATGAATCCTTTCCTTTTCATTTTTTCAGATAGCCTTGCCTTACTCAAAATTAATGCATGTTCTTTCCTATTTTGGCTTTGGAGGAGGTTTGTTATTTTAATACTCTCATTTAGGTCCCTAATTTACCTGGAAATGAATGTTTGTCTATGGTATAAGCACATAAGGTTCATTTTATTTATTGATGAATATTTAGCTGACGTAGCACCATTCAATGAAAAGGCCATAATTTGCAAAGTGTCACATTGGTTGTAAATCAAATGGCATGTGTTTGTGCCTTTATTTTAAGATTCTCAAAATTAATCCTTCTATTAATCAAAAATTTCTAGTGGTGCTCATTTTCTTAAAATCTTTGTTAGCATTTAGTGGATCTGTTCTTTTTTCTTTTAGATTATACATAGTTTATGGTCCATTTTTTTCTGAAAGTTTTTCTCTTTATATAAAAAATTATCTGTAGGAAGATGAAAACGTGTAGTTGTACTTTCATTCAGTCAGACCATGTTTATCTATGATGAGAATGTGTAATTTGTCTACACTAGTTTAGTATCTGATGCCATCTTTTTTTGTGGTCGGCTCAGCCCATTCTGGGGCTGGGGCTGGCATGGTATGTGCTGTTGGGATTAAACCTCAGTCCCTGCGCATGCCCAAGCTTACCTAAGCAGGTGTTTGAGACTGCCGAGCTCTCTCATGAGCCCAGTCTCTGACTCCGTCTTATTCACTGTTTTCTAGTTTTTTTCTCTTTAGGTTAATTTTTCTTTCCTTTTCTACCATGACTTAAGTAGATAATTTGTTTTATGTGCATTTTCCCCTCCATTAATATGCCATTTGTACATATTTCATTTCGTTATGTGATTGTCCCAGAGCGTAACATGCCATATGTCCTGGTATTACTGAAATTCAGATTAATTGATACTTCTGTAGTTCCTCAGACATGGCAGTGAGCAAGCAGTGTGCAGCTATATTGTTTCCTTGTTCTTCTGCATTATTGTTGTGCTGGGTATGGTGACACACACCTAGGGCCCCAGCACATAGGAGGCTGAGGCAGGTCAAGCCTCGCCTTGGCAATTTCACAAAACCCTGTCTCAGAAAAGGACTGTGAAAGTAGCTCAGTACGGAGGCCATGAGTTCAGTCCCCAGGATTGCCAAAAGGAGACTATCACTTTGGATTCCAAACAGTTTCAATTGAAGATGAAGAAATTTAAAGCAATAGCCTGCAAAATTTGACTCGTAGTAGTATCTTTACTTTGACAATCGCAAAAGAAACTTAAAAACTTAACTCTCAAAAATCTCAAAGTGCAGCTTTAGATGAAACTGTTTCCTGATTTATAATTAAAAGATTGGATGAGTGTATTATAGCTTTAGAAAAATATGCCAATTTTTGTCTTGAGTGAGTTGATACTTGTACTTATTTGTATTAATGTTAAAAGGTGATGAATGGCATCATTTCAGCAAGTTAAAAACTACTTAGTTACAGTCATTTTAGAAATCAGTGTAATAAAAGGAACTTTATAAATGGCAAGTTTTTATTTCTATCAACAAATGAATTTTGGCAATTAGATTTCAGTTTTTGAATAACTTCCAATTAATGCCTAAAGGAAAGCAATGTAACTTACTGCTCCCTTTATGATGCAGTGTTCTGCTTAGTATGGAATAGAAAATTTGGACAGTAGAGGGTGCAATTGGACCTTTAGTGGTTCATTTTAAGCATTAGAAATTAGTATTTCATGGCTAAGAAAAATATGGAGAATGCATTGTTTGCTGAAGATATATGCTATTTATGTAAGTGTAGGCAACATAAAATCAATGATATAAATAGAAATCTCTTTATAATCAAGAGATACTTTACTTAATCTTGCACATTTTAGAAAAGACAAATTTAAATCTTAGAAACAGTTTTCTAGAAATGCTCTTTTTAACGAAGTAATTTTTCTACCATAAAAAGGTATATTTATATCTACTAATCATATTTTTTCTTTTCAGAAAAGGCTGATAAAGGAGTATATTATTTTTGTCTTGTTTTGTTTTAGTGCTGGGGATTGAACCTAGGATCACTGCATTGAGCTATATCCCCAGTCCTTTCTCTTTATTTATTTAAATTACTTTGGGATATGATCTTACTAATTTGCTGGGTTGCCCAGGCTGGACTTGAACTTGTGATCCTCCTGCCTCAGCCTCTTGGAGTGCTTGAATTATAGGCCTGTGATGCCTCACCCCTGCGAGATGTATAGCGATAACTGTATCTGAACCTGAAAGAATAAATAAACCTGAAAGGGATAATAGAAAGAAACTGAACTTAAGGATTAAACAAGGAAGATGAGAGAAAGGAGAAAAGATAGGAAAAAAAGAAGGGGGAAAGCGTACAAGTATATATACAGGATGGTTGAAGTGGTTGTACTAATAATTTCCATCAGTTTTTTTTTTTTTTTTTTGTGGAACTGGGGATTGAACTCAGGCCCTTGCGCTTGACAGGGAAGTGTTTATTTCACTGAGTCATTTCCCCGGCCCCTCCATCAGTATTTTGTTTGAAAATAGCAGCTAATTTGTAGAATTTTCACTTTGACTAACTCTATATGCTGATATCTGTGATCTAAGCAACTGCATTGAATACAAAATGTATGGTCAAATGCCTCTCATCTTGTTTTCCTAAATGTGCAACAGTCCTAGCAACTATTATTATACCCTCTTTAAAATAAATTAGACATAGTTTAAAAAGACAAAAAATAAAGTTTCTTGAAAACAAGCAGTAATATTGAATTATTTGTCTAATCTTGCATAACTAGATCTGGTAATCTGAGCAACAGATTTGATGATAAAAATAGATGATAAAACAACCATTGGTAATTTAGCTATTCTTGTTTGAAAATCTATGACATATGTATTGTTGTATGCTACCCTCTTTCTGTTTTTGTTTCTGCTATTTGTTTTTTGCTCTTCAACATAAGATAAAATTATATTTTAAAATAGCTCATTTTGCGGGAGGAAATGAGGCCAGACAAGACCATTCTGACCTTCCACTACTTACTAACATTAAAGTTTTGCTGAAGATCCAGAAATTTCTTGGGTTGCGAATTAGGAAGTAAGATTTCTACATAGACCCTAAAGAAGCACTGCTTAATTATAGTCAAAAGCCTATGTGTATAGAGCTTTGAATATTTGCTACCAAATTTGACTTCCAGGAGCCAGGGAGATAGCTCAGTAGAATAAGTGCTTTCCTGGCAAGCACAAAGGCCTGAGCTCAATCCCCAGTTCCACCAAAAAAAAAAAAAAAATTGACTTCTATAACCAAGCATTACTTCTGTTTTTTTTTTCATAAGAGAAGTATGGGCTTAGGCTTATATTTAGAGACAATCAATTGTTTCACAAGACCTTTGTTCAAGCATTATAAATTTGAAGTGCTTTAAAGGCATTCTTGCTCACATTTTTAACACTGACATAAAACAACTAGCAGAAACATATTGTTTCACTATCAATGAGGTATATGTTCTTGTTTTTAGATTTAATTGCACAACTATTTAGCATAACATTGGGTAGCATAGGAACTTCATAGTTATTGCTAATGCCTAGAGGTTTTTAGTGTTAAACTAACTGTGGTACTAAGCTTATCTGAAGGGCCTACGCTGGAGGAACAACAAATGACCAAATGGAAAAAAAAATAGCAAAAAGGGAAGTAAATTTATTTTAAAAACTAAATTAGTAGATTGCGAGTGTTTTGGGGTTGTAGGTAAATTTGCTTCTTGTGCATGAATCTACTTTGAATTTTGGTTCAGTGTGAATTTCTGGAGCTAAAGCTTATAAAATGATCACGTGAATCATAAGCGTTGCTTACAAACCACTCAGGTAACTTGAGAAGTCCTTTGAATGGAAACGAGAACTATGAAAGAAGCTGAGGATCATGGGTCTTTGGAGACAGTATATAGCATGCCTAAAAGTAGCAAAGAATCTGAGATTGTGGTGATGGAGAAGTGCATGGAGATTGTGGTGATGGAGAAGTGCACTGAGAAAGTTGATTGCTTTGCTTTGCTTTGCTTTGAGTAAATAGTTGTGTATGAAGAAACATTATATTCTAGAAAAACTCTAAGGTAACAAGAAGAAAACAGTTATCATGGGTCTTAAGCAGACAAATATGTTAGTCAAAGAGTCTTGTTCTTTTTTTTTCTAAAGGAGAAATACACACCTTTAAATGAAGAAGTACAACTATGTTCAATTTGTGACATACAGGCTTCACAAAGCCACCACCATATATGTTTTATTAAATGTTCCACACCTTCATCCATAGAAAAAAATTGTCACCTTACCCTTCTTTTGTTACCATGGAACAAGTAGTTGCTGTTTCTCTTTATTTATTCCTAATTTTATTTGCTTGGTGGAATTAACAATCTGTAGTGAGGCTCTCCTTGTGCTAGGTATTGGTCCACAGCTATAGTTGCTTGTTTTCTTAGAGTTCATAATCTAATTGGACAAGGTGTGTACATAACAAATATCCATGCTGGTGACATATAATTATAAATCATGATAAGTGCTCATCATAAAGGAAAACGTTGGATAATTCAGAATGATTATCAGAAAAAAAGGATGAGCAGAAAGGGAGAAATAAAAGGACTAAATCATGGACTCCAAAGATGGGTGGTGATTAGGGGATTTGATTCAAAAATAGTCAGAGGGTTAGGAAAAGGGGTTCCAAGAAGATAAAGAATCCTCACTGGAAAAGCTCTAACATGTTCAAATAAAGTCAGTTGGTACCTGGAGATTTTGAAGAATTAAGTTATCTGTCAAACAAGTGCTCTCCTGTTTTTGTTTGTTTGTGTGTTTGTTTGTTTAAAGGGGAAAGGTTAAATTGGCTCACAGCCTGTAGAGGTTCCAGCCCACAATGGGCTGGCTTCAGGGCAGGTGGGTGCTGCAGAGGAGAGAGTTGAAAGGAACAAAGCAAGCAGGCAAGGAAAGATGTGCTCCTTGGACTTTGATCCCATTTGTAGTTTTCAGTTAACATAGTTTTCAACCCAAGTAACAGTCCTACACCATAACCTAATTTTAAAAAGAGGAAATGTAATTCCGGGTCAAATGGTAATGCTACTCCTTTCTATGGGCACTAACTGTATCATATATGCATGGTTTAATGTCATGTCATTGGTTGTGGTTACTGGCTGGGCTAATTGTGCACTTTTTAAAGATTTATTTATTTATTTGATCCAAGGTCTCGCTATGCAGCTCAGACTTGTAGTGATCCTCCTGTTTCAGTCTCCCCAGGGCTAGGATAACGGGTGTGTGCCCGATATCAGTGGCCAGCATGCAGTACCAATGATCAAACCTGAGTCTGTGCACTTATCAGGCAGGTGCTTAAATTACCAAGCTACTCCCCTGGCCCCAAATTATGCCTTTAAGGGAGCGAGTCAGTGGTTGGCAAGACTGGTGGGATCAAGGCCCTATTATCAACAGATATTTTGGTGTAGAAATATTATGAACACTCAGGTCTGACAAATTTAAGTGCAGTTGTTTGAATCAATTGCTTATATGTATCGTTTATATCATATGCAATATTGTACATATTATAAATTTGTTTGGAGCTTTGTCAATTATGCTATGAAATCTAAAATATTGAGAATAGTCAAAAATCATTTTGTTTTAATGCATTTATCTCAGTTCTTCCCAACCTTTTTGACCATAGAATCCATTTTCATTCATTTATATGCACTTAAGGAAGTAAAGCTCATCTTTTGAGCAAACACAAAGCTGTACTGTGTACTTCGCTGGGGGTGAGCTCTGAATTATGATCATTCAGCTGTTGGCAAGACCTGACCTTTGCCACTATGTACTGTGCCAGTCGTTAGTATTTGTGGGTTTTGTTGTTGTTGTTTATTTGTGTTTTCTCCATCAGTTTTTCTGTTTCTCATAATTGAATGACCTTTGATTCCAGACTATGAAAACTAAATTACATGTCAGCCACTTGCTTTGCAGGTTGACTACTAATGAAATGAACATATACTTAGAATCTTAAAATATAAAATTCTTTGTGTGAAAATATTAATGTTATATTTTTCAATGCTATTTTACTCCATTTTTGAAATACATCTGTAGTTTCTTTTTTGGAAATAGTTTTTCAGAGTTCTCCATCAGAAAATATTAAATGAGTGTTACACTCTAAAGTCACTAGGCCTTAGACATTTCAATTGTCTAAGGCCACAAGATTTCAGGAAATCAAGTGTCACCGAATTCAGAGTGCTCTGTGTGTTGGAGAGGTTGGCCTTCATTTTTCTATGAGTTAAGGATCAACCTGTTTTTTCTTGGTAGTGGTTTTCTTTTATATTTTAAGGTTTTTTTTTAAAACCCTATATGAAGGCAAGAAACTTAAGCTGCCTTTCAAGAAAGAGAGAACGGTATTTCTCCAAATATCTTCATCAATGAAAATGGAATGAAAGAAGTTTGGGATACACCCACCTCCTTTATGTGCCTACATTTACATGAAGGAGGTGACTGGAAATTCTGGGTTCTGCACTGCACCTATGGTGCACAGACGCCTGCGGGGTGGACGTAGGCACGCAGACCCCTTTCCTGCAACACAAGTGCTTTCATCATTACGTGGATCCGCACAGTAGCAATAAAAAGGCCATACAGACTGGAGAACTAATGGGATATTTTCGAGACCTTTGAACTTGGTTCATTCTCTGTGGCCACCTGAAGTGGTCTGAATCATTTTAGCAGTTCCTACCGAGAGACGTGAGGTAGGACTTAGGAGAACCGAGGAGGGTACCATGTGCAGGAATCATAGAAAGGCTGCGGGAGAGAAGTTTAAGAACATTCTACTGAAAATTGGGAGATTTGGACCCTAAAGTTGCTCTGCTTCCCGCAAGTTGTTTTAAGACTTTTCCCTTCAGGTTTCTTTAGATTTCAAATGAAAATGCTGAGGTGAGTAATCCCTATAGTCCATTCTAGATTAAGAAAAAAAAAAATGGTGCTGCTCATTAAGAGAAAAGAACACTTTTGCTCCTACTTAGGAGGTGGTAACGGTGTGCAGTGTGTCAGACGGTGGCAAGTGTTGCTGTCAGTCCTTTCATTCTGTGTGTGTGTGTATTTGTTATACACTTGAGAGTAACAGAATGTAACTAAATTTATATAATGAATGTGAAAATATTGTAAGTTCTACTTAAGCATCTGGCAGAGTGCTAGTTGCCTTTTTATCCATGGAGAGTCCAATCAGTGGAAACAGGATAATGAAAATAAGCATTCATCAAGTTCTGGGTTCCGAATAGCAAGGACTCTCATTGTTCCCCAAATTAAGTGCTTTGCTGACTTCTTTGTCAGTTTTTTCATCAACATTAGTTGTCAACATACGTACTTTTCTTTTTTTTTGGTGGAACCAGGGATTGAACTCAGGCCCTTGAGCTTGCCAGGGAAGCGCTTATTCTACTGAGCCATCTACCTGGCCCCTGTGCTTTTCTAGAGAAGAGAGATGGTTAGACTTATGGTTGTGTTATATTTTATGGAAAACTTAGATGGATTTTCCATTTTAACTTCCTAAATTAACCCTGATTTTTAAAGAAACACCTTCTTACATAATATGATAAAGGCGAGTACCAAATATTCTGTACTAATTATAAAAACATGTGAAAGACTTAATGCCACATTCATTTTTGTAAGGCACTGAAACTATTAGATGTCATATAATGTTCTGTTTAGTTACTTCTTTTTATATAAGTGTTTACACATTTTTTTAAGTTTAAATCAGGACCGCCAGTATCTAAAGAATTATTTACCTCATAGCTTAAATACTTTTGTTTTAAAAAAATGAATTAAAAAATCCAATCTAGAGCAGAAATGAATTGCTAAAGTTTTTCTAAATATGTACATTGGGTAAGATGACTGATAATTTTGTTGTTGATTAAAATATATATATCAAATATGGGCAGCTTATGGGCCTTAGCCTGAGGCTTCCAACCGTGTTCCAAGAGTACTGCTTGCATGTCAGGCAATGTATCTTGACCCTGGAATGATGTCCATTTAATGTCTTACTAGCCTGCTACTTCATTTGCTTGTCACTAGAGAGCTGGGTTTCTGGATTTCCTTCTGATGTTGACAGTACGAAACCTACAATAGCAAAGGGTTTCTTGCACTTAGCTGCTATTTACTTCTCATTAGGTTAATGAGAGTAAAGTTCTCTGCATTTTCCTAAGGCTTTTTTTTTTAAACTGCAATTCCTCTCCTCCTGAAAGTGAGACATTTGCACCATACAAATAGATTTTTCTCTTGACTAAGTCATGTTACTTCTTACTAACATTGTAATTCACCCACACTTCTGTTATATTGTCTGTTGGACATCTTCAGTCCTTCCTTCCTTCCTAAATGTAATGTATTCCCTGGAAAGTTGAAGTTTTCTTTACTTTTAATTTTGGTTTCAAAACATGTAGGTGGAGAACAACCATGCCAGCTGTTAAACTCTACTTAAAATAAAAGCATCAACAAAAGAGAAAATTCATCCACTACAGAGCCATTCTTCTGTTAACCATATGATAGATATCAAATCTATTTTCAAAAGAAAATTACTTTTGAAAATGTTTTTGGAAAATATCAATGAATTAACTTGGTAAGCTGAGATACGTTCAGTGTAGTAGAATAGTGGGGATGAAACTGAGAAACTCATTTATTAAACATATAATAGATATTTATGCAATTGTATGCGTGTGGATGTGTTGAAGTATTTTTACTGTTGCAGTAAGTATTTAAAAGTCAATATTTTAAATGTTTTAAAATTTTGTAGAAAATATTTTAAATGATGTTGTTCATATTTGTCAAGTTTTTATTCATGGGAGAAGCTCCAGAGAATCTAATATTTTTCTTCTTAAAAACTTCATATTTATTCAATCATTGAAAATGGCAAGCTAGCTAATGAGTATAAAGAAATGTTCAGTTCTGTAAATGTTACAGTGGATTTTCATGAGGACTAGTTTGGGCTAAGATCAAATAATAAGTCACCATCGTTTTAAGCAGTGGAATATAAGAATTCATTTCAACTAATGTTAGGCATGACACTAATTTGGTACTAAATGCGAAGCACATTAGCAATTACAGTACAGCACACTATCTCTTTCCCAGTTTCTGCAGTTATGTTTTCATCATTACAAGTTTATTAGCTGTTCTTCTTTTCATTTGAAGGAGTATAACTCCAAAACATCCTTGCCACTAGAACTTTTTGTATCCTTTTCAACATATATTCCTTAAGACCAGATGTATTCTTTCATGGAATTATACAACTAATTCTATAAGATTTAATGTGACATAGGGTATTTAAATTGTTGTACTTAATTCATTGAAAGTGAGTTTCTTTTTATAAAAACAATAAACCAAAGAGAGCCCTGAATCCTGGTCTCATTTATCAAAATATAATTAAAATTCTGTTGTCTGACTCATCACCCCTCATAGTCAAAAGACAATTTCTGTTCTATTTTATTATGCTGAAATAGGATAAATGCTTTTCTAAAACAAATTTGTAAGAGGGTTCATAATATGCCTAAAATAATGGATGTATCATTATAACTCTTGATTTTGCTCTATTACCAGTTACTTTAAAAGCAACATTTTAAAAGTATTTATGAAATAGTCTTACCAGCACTTTAAAAAAAATGAGATAAGGTCCCACTGTGTAGTTCAGGCTGGCCTTAAATTCATTACCTAGCCCAGGCTGGTCTTAAATTCATGGGATCCTCCTTTTTCATCTTCCCCAGGGCTGGGGTTACAGGTGTGTGCCCCACACCTGGCTCCCGCAATTGGAAATAAAGCAAAGTAGTTAGTTATCTAGCTCAGTTTGCCCAAGACTGAGAAATTACTTAGGATTTCAATTTTATTTTACTTTTTATGTATTTGGTACAGGGTCTCACTTCACAGCTCAGACTCATAATGATCTTCCTGTTTTCTGCTCCCCCAGCACTGGGATTACAGGTGTGTGCCAACATGCCCGGTGTTTGTGGCCTGCTCAGTGCACTTGGAGGTGGGTCAGGTGTGGCATGTGGTACAGGGCATAGAACCCAGTCCCTGCCCTTGCCTAAGTAGGCGCTTAGTCCACTGAGCTATCTAGATGGCCCAGAGCTTTTAATTTTAAAACTAGGACAATTTAAAAAACTTCGGACATTAAAACCAGGTCAATCCAGGCAAAGAGGTACACGTTGGTTACAATAAACCAGGGTGAAATTACATTGGAGTAATGCCTGTTTTAGGCATAGGAACTTTGAGAAAGTGTTTTGTTGCTGTTTCGGTTTTCAGTGTTTTTGCTCTTTCTATCTTTCCACCCCAAAGTCAAACTAGCACAGTCTTCTCTTTCTGGATTTCAAACTGAAATAACAATAACTGGGAGAAGTCTTGCCAAAAACAGGGAAGGTCTGAGGTTTGTGTTCTGTATCCAAGTTCTGGATTCAAATCTGGAAAGCTAACTTTGCCATTTCTGAGCAGATGATTTCTCAGATATAAACAGAAGTAGTAATATTCCTCTCGCAGGGTTACACACATAGGGCCTGTTATGCCTTAAGAGTTTAAGGAAATTGGTTGTTTTTATTGTGGTCTTAATTATGAACAGCAATTTGGAGCCAACCAATGTCTGCAGTGAATAGGAACTTTGTATCTCGATTCTTAGAAGTAACTGTTAAAAGTTTCAGCAGAGTTTAGTTTCCAGACTTAAAAAAATCTCAGCTATACTTTTGCTTATTTCCACAGTTCAAGATTGTACCCGTAGAGCTGAGGAGGTAGCTCAGTGGCATAAGTGCATGCCTGGCAAGTGCACGGTCCTGAATTGGATCCTTGGATTAAAAAAAATGTATTGTATATATGTATACATAAAATGCCAGAAGATCTTAAACTTAGAAAATGGGGCATCAACAGAATAAACAAATGCCTAGTAAAATTAGCACAATTATCTTGGATTCTAACATTTTAAAAACTAGCCAGTATTATAGTAAAGCTGTTTTGCTTAATATCTCATTACATGACTTTGAAATTCCCTTAAGGAAGACCCAGTAATGATTATTTTCAAGTCTGAGGGCTGGGTGCAAAAAGAAACATATTGGAGTGTTCCATCGGTTTGAAATCTCAAACAACATAACTTTGCTTCTGTTAAAGATATGGCAAAAGGGGGCTGCAGACTC
Source organism: Ctenomys sociabilis (assembly GCA_004027165.1). Classification (NCBI taxonomy): domain Eukaryota; kingdom Metazoa; phylum Chordata; class Mammalia; order Rodentia; family Ctenomyidae; genus Ctenomys; species Ctenomys sociabilis. Next base: position 77,802 of record PVKA01003368.1, read on the forward strand.
AGGTTTGTGAGTTCCACAGTATGAACTCAAGATTTACAAAGCTGTATCATGCTAAGCATACTATCTAACATCAGGCCTGCATCTAGGAAGTAAAAAAGGTGAGTAGTCCATGCCACTGCAGTCCCATGCATTCTAGTTTGGTGGTAGACACTTTGCTAATGAGCAGAAACTAGACCTGTGCTTGCTCTTTGATCTTGTAATTTAACTGATTAACTTTACTGTGGGATGCATAGTAAGGCTAATTTGTCTGTAATTGAGAGACCTTGATTTTTCATGTAAAATTTATCTCTCGCATTTTCTAAATGCCATGCAAAGAATAGCTAAGAAAATGTTAGAATCGCTCAAAAGGTTGAAATGAAAATCTGTTCTCTTAAAGTGTAGAAAAACCAGTCAAAAACATTATTGTAAATCTTAAAACATTTAAGAATGAAGGAGAACAATCCCAGGTGAACAATCCCAGGATTCTAATTTCTGGCTAAATAATTATAAAGTTTTTATATAAAAAAGGAATTTTTTCACAATATAGACAACATAATATATTCTACATCTTGAACACCCTTTAAGTGTAAATTATCCTTAATAGTCATATCTTTTCAGCCACTTACTTTCTTTGTGTTATACCAGATGACTGATTCTCATTATCAGATCCATCCTAGAACCAATGACATTTTTTTTTCCCAGAACCGGGTGTTGAAATCAGGCCCTTGTACTTGCCAGTGAAGTGTTTATTCCTCTGAGCCATCTTCCTGGCCCCTGAGCCACCTCCCTGGCTCCAATGACATTTTTATTTGAAATAAAATCATAGCATGCACATATTTTATAATTGTGTGTAGCTAGGTTATTGAGTAGTGAAAACTATGTACATTGTAGTGTAAAAATTCGCTTTTGATCAAAATTCCTAAGTATCTTTTTTTTTAATTTGAGGGTAAAATGCTTCAGGTTTTATTTTTCCTTTGGTACATGTAGACCAGCTCTCTACAAATGAAGGATCCTCTGTTTTGTTTGCTCATAGACACTATGTAACCCCATTTGAAGTTCACATGAACTCTACAAACAAAACCCTTGCTTAGCAGTTGCCTCTTTCCCCCTGTACAATGCTTCTAATTTATTTTTAGACATGAACTCTTGGCCTCATGGATCCCACTAGCAGACCTATAAGAAAAAGTCATTTTAGTATTAAGCATTTTCCCAAGGAAGAATTCCCTCAGGTTAAATAGGAATTTGGACATTTGCCTGGGGGAGAAGAAATTGTCACAGGAGTCCTTTTAGAATGCAGTCAGTTATTCGAAGTCATGGTATTTCTGCTTGGTTCCCTTTTAATTAGAATAACAATAATTCAGAGCTATTATTTACTGCTGTTTGTTAGGAATTATCTACATTATGTATTACATTCTGAATTAATGTTCTTCTGATAGTGTTCCTGTTGGAGAAGAGACAAATTAAGTATCTTGTGTCATCTGTTGCAGGAGAATTAGATCAAAATCTCTGCGGAAGTATGTTTAGGAATGTACATCTTTTATCATTACACCTCTAATTAAAAACACGTACACAAAATAAAAAAGCTTATTAGTTTCAGTGGCTGGCTGGCTTTTTCTTTGTTTCTTCTTTCTCTCTCTCTTTTTTTTTTTACTTTTTAGCTCAAATACAGAAAGTTGTGTATTTAAGAACAAAATTGTGCAAGTTTTTGAGAGACTCGTATTTGTGCCTGGCAAATGTTAGATTCTAATGAATAGCTCAGCATTACAATTCAGTTTTAATTTTTCTGTCTGCTTTGTTTTAGTGTTTAGGAATGGACAGAGTGCCCTGGATTACAATACTGAGTGCCCAAGAATAGTAATTAAAAAGCTGCTCATAAGGTATAAAGTTGGATTTAGGTAAATATTAGGAACTTAGGTATTAAATAAGTATTTTGAGAGTTCTAAACATGTTCACACGATGGATGAATAAAACTTGGGCAGGAAGGATGCTACCTAATTGCCACCAATTTAGGAAATTGCAAGGATATTACTGTGTGAGGGATGGGACAGGACTAGGTTCAGAGTTTGTGTACCTGCAGCCCCTGGGCTCTGCTGCTTTTAGGGTTGTCCATCTTCAGTCTGCGTCAGGGCTTGTTCCTTGCCAACTAGGTGGAAAGATATGTTCCTAGCGGCTTGGGGGGCACGGAATTAATACTTTTAATGTTTCAGGCATGGTTCAGTTTCAAGCTGAACTTTTTGGAACTCGGGAGTAGTGTCAAGCCTTCACCCCTTCTCGGTCAGATGTAGCAAAGGGAAGCTGCAGGCCCCTCGGGGAGCGTCCCTGCAGACGCAGACCCGAGTGGAGGGAGACAGGAGAAGCTTGAGTGGCCTTCTAGGGCCAAATCTGAGATTGTGACTGACAGAAAGAGGGGGAAGCAGCGGGAACCTGGGGGAGCCACGGGACTTGGGCTGAGGTTGGGGGTGGGGGATCAGGACCCATCCCCACCCCCTCGCCCAAAGGCTCCTGGGTGGACGGGCCCCTCCCAGGCTGGGATCCTTTCACCTCAGGAGAGGCAAGTTTCTTTGCAAGCACCAGCCACCTGTGTGAGGCGCTGCCCGCGGGAGAGGGGGCGCGCAGCTCGGTCGCTCGGCCGGCAGCGCCGCTCGAGCTGAGCGTCGGACCTCTCCAGCACGCAGAGCCTTCAGCTCCGTGGACTCCGAGCTGAGCCGACCCCTGTACGTCTCCAGGCTCTGAGTTCAGCATCCTCAAGACATACGCTCGGGAGCAGGCTGACGCCTCTCCAGTTTCCACGTAGTCCTCTCCGTCTCTCCCACCTCTCCGCCCCCGAAGTGGGGCTCCAGCCTCGCTCCGCCCGCGCCCCGCGCCCCCGGCTCTATCAGGCTGGGCGGGCTCCGCAGGCTTCCTTCGCTGCGCGCCCCGCGCGAGAGCCCCCACGGACCGCAGCACCCCGCGCTGCCCCTGCGCTTTTCGCGGGCCGCTGCTCAGGCTGCGGCCGGGCCGGACCTGCTGCTTCGCTCGTCCGCACTCGCAGCCTGCGCGCAGCCCAGAGACGCGGAGACTGCACCCTAAACTCTCGGCGGCTGGAGCCGCAGACTGGGCATGCTCAGAAGCCAGGGCTGGCTTTGGTCTCAAGTAGGAAGCTCCTGCACTCGAGAGAGGCAGCGGCGACTTTGGGGAAAGTTGATCAGAGAGGGGAGGAAGCCCCAGGACGCGGAGCAGCGGCAGGAAGGAGCCCCCGGCAGCCCGGAGGAGCATGGGCACCCTGCGGGATCTACAGTACGCGCTCCAGGAGAAGATCGAGGAGCTCAGGCAGCGGGATGCTCTCATCGACGAGCTGGAGCTGGAGTTGGATCAGAAGGACGAACTGATCCAGAAGCTGCAGAACGAACTGGACAAGTACCGCTCGGTGATCCGGCCGGCCACCCAGCAGGCGCAGAAGCAGAGCGCCAGCACCCTGCAGGGCGAGCCGCGCACCAAGCGGCAGGCGATCTCCGCGGAGCCCACCGCCTTCGACATCCAGGATCTCAGCCATGTGACCCTGCCCTTCTACCCCAAGAGCCCACAGTAAGCAAGGGTTCCGCCGGGTCCGCGCGGCACCCTGGCGGTGGGGAGCTGGGGTCTCTGTATTGTCTGTCGGCCCCCGCCCCTCCCGTTTGCCATGTCTGTCCTCATCTCAGAAATGTTTCATTTTTCACGGGCACTTCTTGCCGGGCTGTGCACGTTTCCAGAGCCAGAGCCACTGCACATCCGTTGCCTTCGTGTCTTTGTCACATACTAAGGTATTTAAAAAATATCCATGTCCACGCACATATGCCGAGTACTGTACGTAGAGTTTGTGCCCCAAGTGTGTGTGTGTGTGTGTGTGTGTGTGTGTGTGTGTATGTGTGTGTGACTGGGAAAGGAGGAATCCAAATCCGTCTCTCTGAAGCCCTGGCAGACCTGGCCAGCCGTAAAATTCTAAACGCAGGCTCATAAGACTCGAAATGAAATGCGTCTGATATCACCCCTACTTTCTGTGCCCTCCCAGATTTCTCTACATGCCGCTGGCACCCTTGAAACCTGATGTTCTGCAACCATCAGTGTAAAACACAAGTAAATATGGTATAAAAGGGAAGGATATTTGATTTCCTCAATTGGATGACATTTATGTTCCATAAATAGAAATCTAGTGTCTTCATTCTTTCTAAATATTTTTTCATAACATCTGAGGGAGAATATTGCTTATTTTCTTGGAGAATTTTTATATAATTACTAATGAACAGACTCGTCTCCCAAGAGGGTATCCTGTTTCCAGGGACACGGGGAGATCAGCACACTTACCTTTATTTGCAATGTAGATACATCGTTTGCCTTACTCGAGGTTTCTGACAGAACCACTCTGCTATCTTAGCATCTTAGAGAACCATGTAGCTCTGATGTCAGTGGGCTCCATAACTTGGATGGGGAAATTGAATGAAACTTGTTACACAACACTCAAATCAGAGTCCATATGGAGAGTAAGCTTCAGCAAGGAGAGGCTAACAGCGAATGAAAGAGCTTCGAAATGAACGGTGTTTTTAATTAACAAATAATGACATGATTGGCAAAGCGAAGCGCGTTGCTGCTCTACCCTTTCAGCCGCAGCCCACTGGCTGGATGACACGTGTTACATAATAATGCCAGGCCCCTTGGAATCTTTCACTTTATAAACACAGAGTTAATAAAAAGAGAAAGAGTAAATACCCAATGATCTCCATTTGTATTTGTGGGAGGAGAGTTCAGGAGTATGAGCTCTCATTTAATGAATTCTCATTTAAGTTTTTGAAAACTTAGAGAGTTAGACCCATGCATGTTGGCTCCCATGGAATGTTTACAGCTCTTCATGCAGCTTCAGCTTTAGCTTCAGCTTCACAAATCTGCTGATAACTCAGCAGCCTTAGACCTTAGAAACCTGAGAGATCTGAATCCACTGCCACTTTCTTTGGTGCATTAATTTGCAGTCCTGACAGGCTTGCCTGTTTTAGCTAATGAAGTGCGTGGCCATCTCTCCTGGGCCAAGTTTTGCATAATGAAAAAAATAACTCAAGGGCAACTCTCTGCATTTTTAAGCATTGTGTAGGATCTCATTTTAGTATCTGCAGGACTTCATAGTAACGCAGAACAAACTCTGCTTTTATAAAAGAGGCATTTTAATAGGTTTTATAATGAAGTGTGATTGAGCCAGTTGATAACTCCAGTTAAGCATCCTATCAGGAGATCGGAAATAATGTGGGAAGTGGGGATGGCGCAGAATCGGCCTAACTTTTAGAACCTGATAATACTTGCCTTGAGTTCTTTAAAAAGATCAGTGGTGGTAAATAAAATTACTGTGGCACGTAAGCCAGGATGTCCCATTATAATAAATGTTTTGTCTATTGAAAATGCTGTACATTCTAATATTTACTTAGTGGCTTCAGTTTTCTTTAACTGAATTCTTTAGCTCAGTTCTTAAGGTATAGCCATGCTGGTTTTTGTGATTCTGAAGGATTATATTGAAGAAAATGATAGAATGTCTTCCAAGCTTAAATAATTTTGGAAAAACATCTGTTCTTTTTTCACACTTCCATACAGAAAACTAGAATAAAATCGACTTGAATGGTGCAATGTACCTTTCTTAGGGGAAAAACGGAGCACATTGTATGCAAAATGATTATTATCTTATGTTCATTGAGTAATTGTACAAGATAGGGCCACATAAAGTGAAGATAGCTTGCCAGTCAGAAAGTGATTGCTCTGTGTTTGTTTAGTTCATTTGAATAACTTAACTATATAAGACCTGCGGGCAACAAGTGTTTTGTGCACTCTAGTGCAGCTTGAATGTGGTTGTCATTCTTTAGATTACACATAGGTTGTGGGTCCAAGTTAAAATGAAACCATCCAGACTTAAATTCATTTCAACTACATATCATGTTAGTGTCTGGTTGTCTTTCCATCAAATGTAAATGGGTACTGCTGAGCTCATGTTCTGTTAAAATGTATGTAAATATTTGTCTAATATTTGATCACTGAGGTTGCTTTTTGAGGATTTTCATTTTTAAAACAATTCTGTTTTTCTTAGTAGTGTTTTAATTATTTCCAAACAAGCACAAAATGTAAACCAACTGGATAACTAATCCCCCTAACATTTTTGGTTTGGAATTTTTTCCTTTATGGTGAGAATTACAAAGTCTTTAGATTCCAGCACAGAGCCAGAGTACTCCTACTCCATCTCTGAGTTGGAAGGATGTTTCCTTGATCTCTTTCACAACCGGATAGGTATAACTCTTAAGCCCTTCTTAGGTTGTAAATGTGAAGCAAAGAACTGATGTAGGAAATTGGAGTCTGTACTCACTGGTTGCCAAATAAATATTTGAGAATGAAAAATACTAGATCATAGGCTTTTAGATCCATTGAGCAACTAAACCTTTAAAATGAAATAAACAACTCTATACATTCTATGAGATTAGAGAGGCTGTTGGTGCTTAGCAACTTGTAATATTAATTTTCTTTCATAATATTTCCTTCTTTTCTGAGAATAGATTAGACTGCTCACTGACTGATAGTTTGATCTACTGGTTGTCATTGCCTTATGATCACAGCACTGTGTGTCATTTTAGCTGGAATGTATAGACTTACATTTTTATCGAAAGTTATTAGTGTTGGATATTTCTAAAGTTGTTGCTTTTCACCCTAGAGGTAGCTGCATTTCAGAGGATGATGACATGTTCTGTTCTGTTTCACTTTTTGATTGTGACATACTTTGGAAGAGCCAATGAAGATAAGAAGAAATGTATTTTCTTATTTTTAAGCATTAAAAATAAGCTTGAAAGGATAATATATGCTTTTCTCAACCTTGTCCTTAATATATCTCAAGAGAAATAAAATCTTTTTGAATGCTATATATTCAATGCTATAGAAAGTTGAGAGAATTTTAGAACTCTGTGTAATTGTAGATGGCATAAGGTGAAAACATAGCTTTCTCCAAAAGTACGAATTAAATTCTCAAAGTGTCTTACAGGTCAGTTCCCTACTTTCATGGAGTATCTGCCATATGCAAAATACTGAGAAGAGTTAGAGGTAAAAGATTAATGAGTCCTATGACCAAGGAATTAACAGGAGTGAATATTACTGTGCAAGTTAATTACCTTAGAGAACTGAATAAAGGAAGCTGCTGAGGAGATAAACTTAGACATTTGGTTACATCTATGAAATCAATTTGATTTCATGGTATCAGAAACTCTTGTGGAAGTTTTTAAGGTACGTGGTTGAAGGAAGAGTGTGATAATTCTATGTGAGAGGATGGATGGGAATGGGCTTGGGGGAGATAAGAGTCCAACCTGTAAGCAAAGGCACAAGGTCTGTGTGGGGAAAGCATGAGACTGGTGGCTGCACAAGGGTACCATGCAGGCACTTGTGCAAGAGCAAGTTTGTGCTCGTAACAGGAGATCCTCTGTTGCTGTGATTTTGTAAAGTAGATCAGAGGCCATTTCTGCTTGGTTTCAAATCAAGAAAGTGTGTGTGTGTGTGTGTGTGCGCGCGCATGTGTGTGTGTTATACCAAGAACTAGTTGCTACCTACTAGAAAAGCTCTCAAACTTAGAAGAATGTGGTTCCAACTCTCCAGCTCTCCCTACTGATACAGTTTTGATTATAACCACTAACATTACTGACCAGGTAAGAATATTTAATTTAAGATGATTTAAACAATTCAAGAAACCAAATGCCATCCTTAAAGAAACAAAGCTTCCCTTTTTCACTCACTACAGAATGTTCCTTTTGAAAATATCTAATTATATGCCACAGATTGGCACTGCTGATTCCTCACATACTTAGGCAAACTGGATGTGGATGAGAACTGAACTGGATGTTGGTTTCTGAAATTCATCTTTCCTGATGAAGTTTTTGTGGAGTTAAATTCTGACTTAACAGGATCATAATAGTTTCCCATTTAAGTTTGATTATTAACTTCACATTACAGTCTACATAGTGAAATTGAGGTTGTGGAATCCTTTATAAAGATGTATAAGACAAGGCTGCTAAAATTCTCTCAGGTATTTTGGCATAGAGTCAAGTTATGTGCCCCTGAAATAGGACTTACAATAAAAATACTGACAAGCACTTAAATAGAGTAGCAGTAAAGACTGCATGAGAATATAAATGACCAGCTTCCCTTTCTATCAGGCTGTATTTCCAAGCTCTGACTTCATGTAATTTTACTAAAGAGTTGGGTTTGGATTCCTAATGAAAAAGGGCAAAAGACAGGCAGTGTTTCTATTGTGGCTGTTTGCAGGTTATAAGGCATATGGATGAATTTTTTCCCTCTCTGTCTGCTTAGTAATGGAGGGTCTCCATGGTATCCTAGCAACCAATTTGCACACCAGGCTGCTGCTCTTTGTGCCATCTCCACCATAGGTGCTGCTGCCCATCCCGAGGAACACAGCCTGTTGCTAGCATGCCAGGCCCTCTGATGTGAACCTTGTGAGCCCAGAGAGCGCAAGGCAGTGTGACAAATCACCACATACTGAAAGCAGCACTTGCTAGCATGCTCAACAGCTTATTATGCAATCACATCTGTGGCATTTCAAATCTTAATCTGAATTGTTGAGCTGGTGTTTGCCACCTCTTCCCTGACAGCCCCTCTCTGCTTCCTCACACCCAGCTTTCTGACACTGATTCTATCCCCTCTCACCATCTTCTGTAATCACTGTGCTCCTCAACATCCTCTTAAAATTTAGTTTCCAAGAAGTTAAGCACATGCAGCCTGTTTGAACTCTCTAAGTATAATTTTGCTTGTAAGAGCAGAGGAATGTTCTCCCTCCAGAACTGTCATGTAAATATAAACAATAGGACAAAAACTGCAGCTACACAAAGCAGATGTTTAATACAAGGTAGGGCTAATGGTACATGCTCCGGATTGACTTGTTTCTAGGTGAATTTTGTAATCAGAGCAGTTAATCTGAAAGAAAGCAGGAGAAGAGAGTGGGAACGTTTATGCATGGGGGTGTAGGGTAGGAAAGGACAAAACAAGTAAGCGTTGGTCAAGCTATGCCACTTTTGCAAGAAAGTAGAAAGTAACTGTGGGCTTGTGGGTGAGTGGAAACACAGTAGGCTGGAACACAATTTGCAAGGCAGATAGTACATTATGAACGAAGATTGCCGTGGAGTAAATTGAAAGCTTGCCTTCTTGAGAACCAGGCTGTGATGCTGGCAAAAAATTAGGAAGATGCTTTCTTTTAGACCAGTGTTTATTTTGCATACTTTGTGTTATTTCTTAGAAACATCTCCTAACATCAGAGAGGGCTTGGGCTTGGAGTCTTTGTGCTGTCCACACTGTGTACTGAAACACATCAGAATACCACTGTTCTGAAGTAGTGGACTAAGGGTAGCAGTGGCCGTCATCATCATCATCAAGGGCCAACGGTCATGGAGACCTTTTACTTGGCAAGGCACTGATCTTTTGCTTAACCTGCATCATATCTTGTAACACTCAGAGTGCTGGGAGGAAGATTCTGTGTTATCCTCCAAGTACAGCATGAGGAAAACAATGCCAGGTCCCAGAGAGGCACACAGCTTCCTCGAGGTCACTTAGTAAAAATCTGAGCCTGATTTTGAACTCCAGAGACTTTCTTTTTAACCAGTAGGGTTTCCTGCCTTCTAAAAAGGCATGATTATTAAGCTATTGCAGGAAAACCTATGTATAACACATAGACTATCCCTAAGTGTCTATGTTTTCACTTGTAATAAGAGGCAGAAGAACTTTGGGAGAAGTAATAGAAATTAGATAGGATTGTGGCTTTCAAATGTACTTGTGCATTAGAATCGCCCGGGAACTTTACAATGAATCCAATGACAAAATTTTGTTAAACCAGTTAAAACCAGTATTTCTGGGGCTGAAAGCAAGGCAGCAGCATTCTAAAATAATTATAGTGTGTGGCAAAATTTGAGAATTATTCCGAAAGGAAGAGGACAGAGTATATGTGTGTGTGTGTAGTATGTTTGGATGTGATATTTAAAAAGGAACTGGATATGTTTTTTAACTAAAGAGTTGACTGTTTTGTAGCCTAGCACTTTCAAACACCAGAGGCTTGAAAAAACAGTACTGAATTTTTTTTTTTGCTAGACAATAGATATGTAATATTTAATATCTTATTTTTTTCTCCCATCTAAGCAATCCCTGGCCCATTGATTCTTAATCTAGTTACATATTAGAATTACCTAGGAAGGTTTAAAAATATGATTGCTGAGCATACCAACTCTGAAGATTCTGAGCCTGTTGTTTTGGGCTGGACAGGAAGAATATGTAGCTTATTTTAGTTCCTGTGGTTATTCTCATGTACAGACAGGGCAGAGTGCCTGTGCAGTAGTCCCTCGGACTTAGAGTGCTACAGATTACTAGAATCCTCATCCTCTGGGGAGGCTCTTCCTTTGGTTGCTTTGGTCAGCTCAAGTGCTTCACTTGCAGTGGAACCAGGACCTCTCTGTGCTTTGATCCTATAGTATGTAGATCTGTCTGTTTCACTTTGATTTCGGAGGTTGCCAGGTGTAGTCTTGTGGCACAAAAACTGGCAGCAGTTCTTCTCACTGGACAAGTGTGTTTCCATTCTTCGTCTGGCCACAAGTGCTGGCCACCATTCAAATATGACACACAACAGGGTCAGCCATTATTCACATTTGATTTTCACTAACACTGGGGATAGTTGTCTTGTTAGCCTGGAAGGCTTTCCTTGGTCCCCCGCTGCCATTCTGCCAGGTGAAGTTGAAGGAAGTGAAAGAAAGATGAGTGCCTCTTGAAAGTGCAGTCTTGGGCTTTTCTTCTGGTATGTGATGCCTTTGCAGCCAGCTACAGTTTTTTTCCCCCTACAGATATTTTATCCTTTTAAGGCAAGCAGCTTGAGCTCAGGATGAGGAGTACTTTCCAGGGAGGTTTCACAGAAAGCAGAAGGAGCACATCAACCTCTCAGCCCTCTTTGCAGGCAGGCAGTTTGATCTGAGTGAACAGATCAGGGCACTGCTGCCAGGTGAGAGGTCTGGGATGACACCTGCAGGAAGAGCTCTTGGTTCATCTCTGAGGAAGAATCTCCTGGGAGAGATAAGAATGTAAACCGTTGTAGTCGGACCTCACTGCTGCCAGCCCCAGCTCTGTGTTCCTTCTTGGCTGTCCTCTTTCTCCTCACATCAGTTACGTACACTTCAAGGCACTCCTGATGGGCTCTGATGGGAATCTCCTTACTTCATTTATAGTTCTACCATTACCTTCTCAGGTGAGAATCAGCCAATAGGTTAGTTTATGTAAGCAAGGAAAGTAGCAAATATTATTGCAAATTCTTTTTAGTAAAAACAAATCATCTTAGAACCAGAGTCAGCAAGAAAGAACTCACTTGTCTGTCTCCTTCCTTCTAAAATATGACAGTATATTCAGATGACAGATAGCATGGTTGAAACAGAATCGATACAATAAAGCTGCCCTGAGGATTAGGGACATTAATTACACCGTGAAGTTAATCATCGGGAAAGTAAACACTTTCATTATGATTAGTGCATTTGGTTACTGGGCCTAAATGGGAAGGATAAGAGGAATTAGTGGCAATAGAGAAACACGACCAAAAGCATGTGTTTACTTATTATGGAGAAACAGTTAAGCAGTTAGAAATAAAACAGTGGGGAAAATTGGTGGTATGATCTGGGAAAATATTTGCCTTTGGGTTCTTTTTATTAGAAGAGAGAAAAACATGGAATTCAGTAGAAGAAACAAAGGACAATTTAATGCCAACATACACCACTTGCACCTGGATCAAAAAATCAAATGTTATGGGTCAGCCAGATAGCTTAGCAGATGAAAGCACCTGCTTAAGCAGGCTCAGGGATGGGGTTCAATCCCCAGTGAGCAGTGCCAGCCCTGCCCCCCAGGGGCACACTGAGATAGTGACTGAGACTGGGCGTGGTGGCGTGCACTTATAATCTCATTGTTTGGGAAGCCGAAAACAGGATCACTACGAGAGGATGTGTGTAGTGAGACCCCGTGGACTATGTACTAAATACATAAAAAAGTCAAATGTTGTTTATTTTTCTTGTCTAAAGATCATAAATACAAATTAAACATTATCAGACTTGCTGTAAGACATATGTAATTTCAGTAATTTCTATATAAAGGTGGGACTACTTATGCCTTGCTGAAGCATAAGTAAATTGCATAAATTATTGCTCTGCAGTTAGAGCATGTTGCCCAAACAAATGTCCCAATGTTATTGACCTAAATTTAGCTTCATTTTTTTAATTTCTAGTCCATACCTGCCACTTTAAAATGTCTTCTCGAAGTACCGATGTGTTTCTGCTTTAAGCATGAAGTGATTATAGCTTCAGCCAGTCAGTTGAATGTGGCTAATTGTTTTGTATGTCAGTGATGACAAATACACCCCAAATAATCAAAACATACTGTTGCTGTCTGTGACAGACAATTGTATTGTGATAATATCATGATTTCACACAGATCTAGACCAAGGAATAATGAGATAGTAGAAGAGAAAGACATTTTTTTTCTGTATGTGCTTTGTAACGTCCTAATGGTCTAGATTTATCAATAAATCCTGGTTTTGATAATCTAAGTCTGGACTAAAGGGAAATAGAAAAGGATTGTCCCAACAACAGAAAAATAGCAGTTCTGTGCTCTGCTCCTTGGGAGTCTGTTGTTATAGATGGACTAGAAGGTACATTGGTCATTCTTCACTATGCGTGCAGGGCGCTGGCAGGCACACTGTAAAGGAAGCACAAATCTGTACCTTTCTTCAGTGACACACTTTGTCTGGACTCTTGGGGACTGGGTAGCACACTTGTATTATGGTGTGTATGAGCAGATGGTCTTGGGTTGGAGTTGTGATGGTTTGACACAATGTCACAGTATCCTTCCAAGGGGAATGTAAAGCATCTGACAGTGACAGGTACCATTTTACAAAGCCTGTGATGGCAACTCATTATGTCCTGGGAGGAGCAAAGCAAATCAATGTGCATTGGAATAAGCCCTTGAGTCTACATTGCATGCCTGGCTGAGTGTGGAACTTTATGTGAATGACGGTCTTCCACTCTAGGTAATTGCTACTCTCTTGTGTTGGCACTGTCATTGGATACCAATGCTTGGGAAAGATACCAAAGCACAGAGACACTTACATAATTTAGTAGATTTTTTTGGAAGAAAGAGTCATTCACTGGGGTCCTTCTTTATTCTGAGTAAATGGATTTTATTTAATAGAACTTTTTCCATTTTGAGTTGACAGGAGAATATTTTTGCCTTCAAATATACGGTACAGTGAGTGCAAAAGGAAAGAACACTGTGGTTTCTGATCATTCCCTCAATATCTAGCTTTATAGAAACGTAATGCTAGACTCCATGTTATATTTGTATGAACTGTGCTTCCTCTTGTAAATCTGAAAAGCTTTAGAAATATTGTGAAAGAAACTATGTATTGACTTTTAAATGGTTGTAGCCTTAATCAGGAAATAGCCTTCTTTCTTTCCTTTAGAATATCACTTCAGATTTTTTTGTTGTTCATCAGAAAAGAAAAATCTGACATAAAAGTGTAATTTGCCCTATTCTGCCTTCCAGATGTTTTAACATAACTTGCTATAGAGACCTCTATTCTCTTGTTAGAAAAAAAAAGACACAAAGAAGAACTAAATGATTTCTTCTTCGTGGAGACTGACTGGTGCAACATTGAATGGCTGTCAATTAGGAAAAAAAAACCTATGGAAAGGAATAGAAAATAGAGAAAATAACAAGCTCACTGTGAATGGGGCATCTTTATTAATTTTTCCCCTCTGACAGCCTTCATGAATTCTCAAGTTTTCGCCTGTTTTTGCTCTGTTTAGCCATTACTGTGTTTCTTTCCTTCACTTTTTGACTTTCAGTGCAAAACAGCTACTCTACAATTCATTTTCTTTTTGATAGATGACTAAAGGGAGTACAGTGCATGCAATTTAAAGTAACAGTAATTAAAGTAAAAACAGGAATGAAGAATTTAGATGCTTTGGTGGCATTTAATGTGTATGGGTAATTATTTATGTTTACCAATAATTACAAGAAACTATTTTAGACAACAGTGGCATTTAATGAATGTCTTATTTTCCATCAAAAGCTACATTCTATCTATGATATAATCTTGATTGTTTTAAGTAGCTGAGGTTAACTCTTGTATGCATGAAGAAATGAAGAACTTTAAAGAGCCAGTTAATATCGGGATATAGTTTGGTGCAAATTCTCATGGCAAGTGTGCAAAGGTGAATAAAATTGAACAAACACATTGTCAGAGCATCTATTTTAGAGTATAAATTAAAGCACATCACAGAGGACTGCATCTCTGGGCTGGCCCTTGCTCTTCTGTGGCTCGTCTTATTGTTGGTCCTCGCCACAGAAGTCCTGCACACGTCCTCGTCTGTCAAATAAAGAAGCGTTCCATCATCTGGATTCCCAAGGACTATTGTCACTGTGATGGATGGAAAATAACTCAAGTGCGCTTTGTCTTGGTGTGAGTGGGATTCTCTGCTAGGTGGACCTAGGTGTTGTTAAATAACATCTAGATGAGCTCTTGCTCATGTGTTTTTAAGTCATGATGATTCCCATGAATAGTTCAATATATTGTGTTCTCATCACAAAGGGTGTCTTAGTCACTTTCCTGACACCGGGAGGATAAAATCTCAACACCCACAATTTATAGGAGGAGAGCTTTGCTTTGACTCATCGTTTCTAGAAGTTTCAGTTGTTAGTTTTCTGACTCCAAGGCAGAGAGGGGATGGTAGAAAGGCCTGGTGGAGAAAAGGCTGCCCACATCAGGGGGCTCAAGAGATTGAGAGAGGAGGTAGGACCAGGGTGGAAGACCGGCCTCTGCAGCTTATGCCCTCAGTGAAGTGATTGTTGCATCCAGCCCCTGCCTCCAGCGCTGCTTTCAGCTGTGCGTTTATCGGTGGATTAATTGAGCACAAGCATAGAAATGCTCTGATCTCATTACCTTCAAGAGGTCCCGAGTATGGACACACAAGACATCGACTATTAATGACAATGTAGGTAGTCACTAAAATGGTTTATCATACTCTGCAGTGTCTATGCCGTTTCGTTTACTCCTGCTGTGATCTGCGGTTGTTATCATTCCATTTTTGTAGATGGAGAACATGAGGCACAGAGCAATGGGGATAAACTTGTCCAAAATAAAACAGTATTTCCATGCAAATCTTTGGGACACTGGAGTTCTTCTTTTCATGCTCTGTATGCTGTATTGATCAAACACTTGTTTTAAGAGCTCACCTTAAAAAATAGAACTCATATTTTCCACTGCCTTGATGGCTTTTTCCCCCTTATGCCCCTCTCTAGCATTTTTTTATATACTGCATGCCCTGTGCCCCCCAAAGCCCACAGGGGTGTGCTCCTAACTGTGCCCCCCAGACTTGAAACCTTGGCAGCTTCACCTACAATAATACTCAATATCTGTTGTATGCACATTGCTAACAAGCAGAATTACTTGTGCCCAAAGCATTTTTGCTGTTTTATAGAGAGGAAGTTGTCTCTAGCTTGTACTTGCATTTTTTCATTTTACTTAAAAATTTTAAATAACCAGAGCTTGTTTCTGCTGAATCAAATTGTTCCTTTAAAGAAACATCCCCCGATTTGGTTGTTTTTCATTTCTATACTGATTTTTTTCTCTCAGTAGCATCATCTGTGAGTGTGTATTATTATTACAGTTTTGTCAAATAACTTATTATTGTAATTATTATTATTATAATTAATAAACATTTCTAAGAATTAGCTTTCAGTTGTTTTCAATTTGTTGGATCACATATTGAGGATTTACTGAGTACAGGGTGGAAACTGTACTACAACATTCTTCTCACTGAAAATTATTAAATATCTAAAAATCAGGGACTTGAGAATATGTACTTAAAGATGCTTCCTCTGGGGGCTTATTCCCTGGTGGCTCAGGCCCCACTCTGATTGGATGGTCCTGTTCCTTGTCCTACGTGATTGGCTTTGGAGTGCTGTCTAATTCTCCTTCAGTATACTCCCAGGAGTTTTAATTTCTATTTTTCACTATTCTTGAGTTTTACATCTATTTCCCATTGAGAAGGTAAATGAAAGTGGCCACTTGTACATCCTCATCCACCTCTATTTTAGAAGTCCAAAACAGAGCTGGCACAGAGTGAATTCTTTTCTAATGAAGGACAAGATCAAGTCTCTTCCTGTTCCTGCCCCTTAGAGACTTCATCTTTTAAATTTAAAATGTTGGCAATTGGAAGCTTATGTTACTATGCCTAGTAGCATTTGTGGGGATGTTTGGTCTGGCTGGAAAAGGGTTCTAGAAGCTGGCAAATTTGAATGTGTTGGGGAGCTTTTGTGGGTCACCTGTGCTCCCCAGGTATGTGACCCCTGCCACTCCATGGTGTCCTTATCCAGCCCATTTCTCTGGGGGACACACTCAGATGTCCCCCAGAACTTCATGCACCCCAGAGAGGAGATTTTCGGAAGGCAGCTGTTCTATTGGGGCCTTACTGCTGACTTGAAGTTGAGGAAAGAGGTCTGATCAGGAATGATGGGTCACCCGGACTGTGGCTGCAAAGCCTCACCTCTCTGCCCTGTCCTCCCTGCACTCTGCTCCTGTCTGCCCCAGCAGCAGCAGTGCTTCTCCTCTGTTCCCCTCTCCCAAGTTGTCCTGCTGTAGACCCAGCTGGCTGTGGACTGAAACCTCTACAGACTGTGAGCTAAAGTACAGCCTTCCTCTGGATGGCGTTGCCATGTATTGTGTTTCATAATGTAGTAACTAAGACACTATTGGTGGATATTATCTGCCTGGTCTCTGGAGCAGTTCAGTTAAAAATTCCTTTTGTTCAAATAATCTGTGGTTTTAAAATCTATTTCCAAGGAAGTGCACTTGTCCTTCAACTCTAATAAATATCTAGTATCAAACTCTGCAGCATAAAAGCTAATGAGCTGGCTAACCTTGAAGAGTAAAAGTATTGCCTGATAAAGGATACTAGCATGGTATTAACAGAAATAGTTACAGGAGAGTGGGTTCAAAAATTCTTAATTCATTTTTTTGGGGTACAACTAGAACTGTCATGGACAAAATTCTCTCAAGCTTAGGTCTTAGCTTGTTAATTTTGATTATACAAATATTACTTTTGTTGTTGTTGTTTATTTGTTTGAAACAGGACCTCACTGTGTAGTGAAGGCTGGCCTTGAGCTCTCTGTGTAGCCCAGGCTGGCCTCTAACTCAAAGTGATTCCCCTACCTCAGCCTCCCAAGTGTTGGGATTACAGGCGTGTGCCACCATGCCCAGCTCCAAAGATTCTAATAGCTCTTAATATCCTAAGATGTTAGGGACCATCAAACTAACAATAAAATACTTTTTAAACAGGTGATTGCCTGGTGATGGGAAAAAATTTAAAGGTTGATTTTGTTTATACAGTGGTATTTTATTTCTTGAGCATAATTCTGTCCATGATTCTGATCACAGACTGAATTGGATGAGAATGGAATCAAATCCCCCTCTAAGGCCAATGATGCATCTAACCATCAAATTTTATTCAGTTCTCACCTATGGATTGTGAATCCGGTTTAAGACCAGAATCATGGAAAGAATTAAGTTCGTAAACTGAGGTATCACTGCACAGTATCTTAGGTCTTCACCATGGAACCCAGAAATACCCAATCTTACAACAAACACATCTGCAGCTCACTTGATCATAAGCTGCTGTGTGTGTTTGAGATTATTTTTCTTGAGGATCTGTATGCCAAATGCTACAGTAGACTTGGTTGATGACAAGAATGAGGCTTGCTAAGCACTTAACTTGTTAATTAGGAAAATGAATATGTTCATCATGTTTTTCTTGCCTCACAGTGTCTGGGTGAGTAAAGGAAGAAAGGTCATCCCCGTTTTGTAAATGAGAACATTAAGGATCAGCTAGCTGGATTAATAGAACCCCCAATTCCAGCAGGTCTTGAGGGATACCACTGCAAATCCAACAGATCACCAGACTGAGTTCAATTCCCTTTCCAAACCATGCCTTTGTAATGCATTCCTAGGACTGCTGTGAAAATCCACTGAGTCCCACAGCTTAGCGACACACAATGGAGGTTCAGCTATCAGCAAACACAATGGAGTTCATCTGAGATAATGTATCTTCATTATAAATAACGATTGCTATATCTGTGGTGATTAGAAAATATATTTGTGAATCCTTCAATACAATGCCCCAAGTCTAAGAAGAGATTTTGTTTAATCAGCTCTCTGTTGCTTGGACCCAGCACTTGACACTCACGATTCAAAGGAGGCAGGGTCCAATTTGGCTCATAGCTTTGGGGAGCACAGCCTATGATTGGCTGGCTCTAAAGCCGAAGCAGCCTGGAGGAAGGGCTGCCAGAGCAAAGAGGTTTAGTTCATGGTGGCCAGAAAGCAGAGCAGGAAAGTGTGGTGGAGCAGAGCAAGTGAAGGGGCAGATCCCTATACCACCATGCCTCTGTGACTCCCATGCACACCTAGAAGTAGGACCCACTGGTCTTCCTGGCAGATAGCAAAGCCATCAAGGTGGTACAATTAAGGTTAACTGTCACAGCCTTGTAATCAGCTGCTATTGCTGTTGCGGTTCTCATTATTTCCACCCTTTTTACTGGTGGTGTTAGAACAATTTTCACTACAGGGCAATGAATATTTCTAAACCAAACTGAAGAGCATGACATGGAAGGACAGGTTTAGTAATGCCAAAGTCCTGGAGCACAGCCCAGTGCAGCCCAGTCTGGCTTTGTTAGGTATGACTCAGAGGATAATTGAGTGACAGCAAGAATCATACATGACTTCTGCATGGGCTAACCAGAGGCAAGAAGGCTTGAACATAGGCAAGATGTACGTTTCATTATTATGCTATTTATTTCATTCAACATGCAGTTGTATGTTGACAGAGCAGTCAAGAATGGAGTGGCTGAACTTGAACCCATGTATTGGGATTAGGTTAAAGTTATAATGAAGCAGTTGCATTAAGTCAAGGGAAAGTTGTCTGTGTTCCAAATATGGAAAACGTTTATCAAACATCTTTGTGGATGCATTATATGAAACTGCAATATTGTTCTTCACATTTTGTTTTAATCAATGAGGCTGTTGCAAACAGACTGTGATGTTACTGCTCTAAAATAATGTTTAAAAGATCCCCTGTTAAAAGATTTGATTTTGATCCATCAAAAGTATGTAAAGTAGCTATTTCAGTTTTCTCAAAGGGTGACATAGAAGTTTTTCATTGCTAATGGGTTTCTGTTTGCAAACCATTTATTTCCTACTTGAATATTTGTTGTCCATACTCAGAAACTAGTAGAGCATAATCTTAGCTTATAAATGTTTCCTATTAATGACCTTGCTTTTTCATCTTGAGATGTCTTTTCATGAACAATATGATTGTAGGTAAAAGCATTGATAACTACCCTGTTGGCCTGTGGTAGAATGCATTAATGATCTTGGACAAATTCCTGACAGTTGTGATGAGGCGCTGATAATGGAAAGCTCTGGAACAAAAATAATAACACCAGCTCATTCTGAAATGTGTCATGTAATGTAAGAAAGATTAGTTATTAACAGTTTCATTGAAATATAATTTGCATACCATAAGATTCAATCACTATACTTATTCTGGCATATTTCATATAAATAGGCATTTCATTTTGCAAGTGACACCAATTTGTGCAATCTTTAGGTTGTATTTGGACCCAGGCTATTTGATCATGTTGAAAACTAAATCTTACTAAGTGTTGGGAGAGTAGAGTATTTAGTATGTAGTCTTTGGAATAAGACAGAGACAGGGGCTGAGTTTTGTGACTACATCTGATATATGAGCATGCTGATGGCTTGACTGTAAGTACCAATAAGAGCACCGGTTTGCCATTTCGAGTATTTACTGTGTTCAGACACTCTCCTGGAGGATTGTTATACATTTTTGGGCAACCTTTATAATATTTCTGAAAGATAAGAATATGCATTCTACTTTAGAGACGACAAAAATGAAGCAATGGCAATGCAATCTGCAGTAATTTCCCTGGACCAGACTATGTTTCCTGAATCTGACATGTATGTTTTGGGCTACTGTACATCGAGTTGTTATCCTGAGGTACTCTGGTAAGCACACTGTATGGCTTCTGCCTTTTACCACTTCCCAACTTTTCCCCTTTTCTTCAGCATTAGGATATATCCTTGAGGTTCCCCTCCAACTTGGCTTCGTGTCTTCTGTGTGTCTATTCTTTCTGGAGTATTAAAAGAAGAGAAAGTCAACGTGTTACAAAAGATAAGCAGAAATCTCTGAGGTAAATATAGAATCGATCAGGGAGCTTTCTGTGAACTGAAAGAGGCAAGAACAGAAGAGAGGTTTGAATTAATGAACAAACAAATGGACAAGCCTATAGGAGGGAAGCACAGGACCAAAGAACTTGACAAAGTTTGAGTGTGAAGGGAGAGAACTTGAATCTTTAGATGTGCCGGAGGCAGTGGTTTTGTGAATAAAGCAGAAGACTTCAATTAAAATTCTCTTTAGAGCATAAACTACTTTAAAGAACAAACTCCAATGGGTTCCTGTGCCAGAGAGGCAGAAAGCAGACAAAGATGAGTGTGCCGTTCTCCAATGCAGATGGCCCTGGCCCCAGGGGTGTGCCTGACTCAGGTGGCTGCAGCTGATTTCCCTTCGCCTCCCTCAAGACCTTACCAGAGTACCTCAGGATAACAACTCTATGTACAAGACCTACCTGCCTGGCTGAATTCCCCAGAAGCCTTTGCTCTGGTGCCAGTCAATCCTGCCCGGTGCAAAGTCTACTGGGTTAAAAGCCAACTGGGGATGCTGCCAAGTCCATTGCTTATTCAGCAGTGAAATGAGGTGGCACTGTTAGCTCTCTCGCTCTCTGATTATGCAGGTATCAGGAATGAAGTTTCCATGGAGAGAATGAAGAGCAGTCTTATTTGGGGAATAATTGGGAATTGAGAAAAGGCAATCCAGAGATGATCAACTGTTGCCCGTGTTTTCAGCAAATGATGGGTCTAAACTTCAATCATACAAGTGATTGGAAGTTAGAAATTTTACTGGCCAAATTTGGATTATCTATCTATCTATCTATCTATCTATCTATCTATCTATCTATCTATCTATCTATCTATCTATCTATGTTGAATTCTTCACAATTAAGAAGTAGAATTATTGAAGAGACATGTATAAATGATTCAGAAAACTTTTCATAAAAATGCATGTAATGCACCAAGATTTTCAAAACCATAGTGAATCTTTGTTCAGGTTGATGATACTGTTTCTAGGTGTTTTATTTGTTTTGTTGAATCTCATGCAAATATATGGTGCACAGAACATGACAGACACAGAGACGATGTGCTCTGAAGGCATGTGATCACTATGAACTTGTTAGAAGAACAGAATTGTCGGAGATGACCCCAAACTCACCGGCAAAGAAACCATGGGCTGGGACCAAGCCAGCAGCATCCCCGCAAGCCCTGCAGGTGACTTTGTTCTAAATGCGGCGGACTGTACCACATGTACTGAGGAAGGCAGCTCGTCGCGGTGCCCATGGGGGGGGGGGGATGCAGCTGAGACCCTGTGCTGCTGTGTGCTGTGGCATTTCCTTCTCAGGTCTGGTCTGCCTTTCACTCTTAGAGGCCTTGTGTGCCCATGGAGTACCACAAGCTTTGTCTCTGGGATACCTGGAGTTTTAAGGTCCTTTAGATGTAACCCTCTTTTAGTGCTTAGTATCAAACCTCTTGTTTTCTTCATTATCATTTTATATTTTTAAATATGTTCATATGACTGTGTGTCTCGATACCTGCATACACTTTCAGATGCTGGCTCTGCAAAACCACTGTCTCTGGATAGGACTGCCGAGTTGATTTCATCCTATATGGTTTATTAATGGTCTAAATGTTTTAATTAAAACTAAAAGGTAATTGGACAAGAAGATCCAACCCTGTAACTTACAACAAACCCACTTTAAATATAAATGTATAAACTGGAAAAAAGGTAAAACAGATAAAACAAAACAGTGATGCAAATCAATACAAAAGTGAATATCTGTATTAATATCAGAGAATATAGATTTCAAAAAAAAGAATGTCATGAGAGATAAAGAATGTGATTTCATAGTTACCAGTGGGTCAGTTTATCAGAAAACAACAGTCCAAACATGTGTTGTTTAATGACAGAGCCCCAAATATAATGAACTGCAAAGAGAGAGAATTCCCTAAAATATGCAGTTATAAGATGTATAAAAACTGCATTTTATGGATATTTAACCCATGAAATCCAGAGATTACATATTTCTCAATAATTAAAAGAAAAGCACACAGAAAATCAGCAAGACATAGAAGTGTTGAATAAAACAACCCATTTGTTATTTCTAGAATCAACTACCTGAGAATAGCAAATTTTCATTGATATGGAACACTTATTAGTATAGACCATATTTTGGCCACAACATATTTTGAATTAATTTTAATCAATGTTTATTTTTATTTGTACATGTTTGTGGTACATAATCACATCCACTGTGGGAAGTAGGTGCATGTACATCACGTCTCTTAATTATTTTTATTACTCTCCTCTCCCTTTTTCTCCCCTCCCTTCACCTCAGCCCCCTTCTCACTTGTCTAAGGTCTATTTCTGCTTCTTATTGTATGTTTTTTTAGTTTGTGTTTAAATTACTTATATCTGGTTTTCTCACATAAGAGAAGTTATGTGATACTTAAGTTTGTGTATTGATTTACTTCACTTAAAGTTATAGTCTCAAAGTATATCAATTTTTGTTTCCATAAATTTATTCATCAGACTCCATAGCATGCAAATAAATTTTCTTTCTTTATCTGCTGATATATATCTTCTTAGATGAGTTTGGAGCATATATGATAGAGAGAGAGAGAGAGAGAGAGAGAGAGAGAGAGAGAGAGAGAGAGAGAGAAGGGGAGGGGCACTACTTTCAGTATTTAGCTATTATGAATTGTGCTATTATCAGCATGCATTGGTAGCACTGTAGTACAGTGTGTTAAACTCTTTGGTGAAGACACCTAGAAGGAAAAGAGCTGGCTTGAATGGGATTTCAAGTTTTAGATTTTTGAGTATTCTCCATACTGATTTTCAGTAGTCTCCATCCTGATTTTTATAGTGGTTGTACTAGTTTATGTTCCCACCTCCAATGTAGAAATGTATTCCTCCAGCTCCACAACCTCGCCAGAACTTGTTGCTGTTTTATTTCTTGATAGTAGCCATTCTTTCTGGAGTAAGAAGAAATTCCAGTGTTATTTCAGTTTGCATTTTTAGTGGCCAAAGATATTGAGCATTTTTTAAGTATTTATCATCTATTTGTACTTTTAAGTTATGTTTATTCATTTAAATTCTTTTTTATTTTTACTGTATTTTTATTTTTGTTTGTTTGTTTTTGTTTCTTTATGTATTTAGTACAAGGTCTCCAGGGTCTCACTACACAGATAGGACTCATAGTGATCCTCTTGCTTTCAGCCTCCTGAAAGTGCTGGGATTACAGAATTGCACTATCACACCCAGTCTCAGTTGTAGTCCTGGCACCCCCTGGGTGCGGAGCTGGCATGCCTTGCCAGGGGTCAAACTCTGATCCCTGCATCTTCCTAAGCAGGTGCTTTAATCTGTTGAGCTCTCTTGCCTGCCCTTGTATTTTTATTTTGGATTGGGTCTCAGTTTTTGGAGTTATTTATATATTCTAGATATTAGTCCTCTATCAGAGGAGGAGAAAGCAAAATTACTTTTCCCACTCTGAAATTTTTTTTTGTTGTTGTTTGTTATTTGCTTTACTGTGCAGAAAGTTTTTCAACTTGACATTATTCCATTAGTTGATTCTTGATATTATTTCTTGTGCACCTGGGATTCTGTTCAGAAAGTCCTGACCTGTCATATCTCCAAGCCAATTGTGTTTCTGTCTTAATACCTAGGTGTTTGATCCATTTTGATATTATTTTGATGCATGTTAATAGATACAAGGGTGGATTCATTTTTCTGCGTGTGTATGGATATTTTTTTCAGCACTGCTTTTTAAAGTAGCTATCTTTTCTTCAGCATAATCTTTGGGCCCTTGGTCAAAGATGAGGTGACAATGGAGCTAGGGTTGTATTACATTCCCTTGATCCATGTGTCTGCATTGTGCTATTTTTAAAAAAAATATTTTAATCACTGTTGTTTTGCAATATAGCCTGAAACATGGGATTATAGTGCCTCTTCTTTTGTGTTGTTGCCCAGGATTGCTTTTGCTATTCTGGGTCACTTGTGGTTCCATATACTTCTTAGGATTTTTTTAAAGCCCTGTGACAAATGTGTGGTTTTGTTGGGATCACATTAAATGTATGAGTCAGTTCAGAAAGCATGGCCATTTTGACAACGCTGCTTCTTCCTAAACTGGAACAGGACTTGTTCTTCCATTTTCTGATGTCCTCTTAGATTTCCTTTCTTTCAAGTGCTGTAGTTTTTATCATACAGAACTTTCACTTCCATAGTTAGATTAACTTCTAAATATTTATTTTTGATGCTAATGGTGAAGGTATTGTTTTCCTAATTTCTTTTCCAGTGAAGTAAGTATTGGTACCTAGATATGCTTTTGATTTTTGTGTTTTGATTTTACATCTTAGTAGGTTTCGCAGAGTATGGTTATTAATTTTAAGAGTCTTCTGGTGGAATTTTTTGGGTCTTCAATGTAGAGAATCATGTCTTCTACAAATAATGATAAGTTGACTGCTTTCTTTTACATTTGTACCTATCTTATTTCTTTCTATTATCTGATTAGTGTGGCGAAACTTTTGAGTACTATGTGGAGTGGGAGTAGTGACAGTACAATCATTTTTATTCCTGATTTTAGAGGAAAAGTTTTGTCTCTGTTTCCCTTTATATGATGTTGGCCTTTGGTTTGCCATAAATGAGTTTCATCAAATTGAGAAAATAAATCTTTCTATACCTGTTTTATTTAGGATTTTAAAATCATGAACAGATGCTCTTTTGTATTTAGTACAGGGTCTACAGGGTCTTCAGGGTCTCACTACACAGATCGGACTCATAATGATCCTCCTGTTTTCAGCCTCCCAAGTGCTGGGATTACATGTGTGTGCCACCATACCCAATCTCAATCACTGTCTGAGCGCACGCTGGGGGCGGGGCCAGCACAGCACACTCCAGACCGAACCCCAGCCCCTGCTTCTCCCTAAGCAGGAGCCTTAATTTGCTGAGTTATGTGGCCAGCCCTTGGATGCTAGGTTTTATCAAAAGCTTTTTCTGCGTCTGTTGGGATGCTTTTGCTTCTGTGTGTGTGATGCATTATTTTTATTGATTTTTCTGTGTTGAACCAATCTTTCACCTGGAAGCCTATTTGATCATGTGTGCTGTTTTCATGTGTTACATTCTTTGCAGGACCTGTTGAAGATGTTTTTGCATATGTTCACTAAAAAGATTTGACTATAGTGTTAATTGTTAATTGGTTCCTTTTCTGGTTTTGGAATTAGGGTAGTATTCCAGTACTTTGGAAGTACTTTGCCTTTTAATTATATTAAAGATTAAAAAAACAATTGTCACTGCATCCTACTTGAAGTTCTTGTAGAATTCAATGGTGTATCCATCAGGTCTTTATGGTTTTCTTAGTTATTTTCCTAATGACTCCTTCTATTTCCTTACCTGTTACTGGGTTCTTTGGGGTTTTTATGTCTTCTTTTACTAGTTTTGGTAATTCATATGTGTCTAGGAATCTATCCTTTTCTTTCACATTCTTTTATGTGGTGGAGTACAATTTTTCATTGTAATTACTAAAATCTTCCATACTTTTAGTGTGTGTTGTGATTTTATTTTCATTTCTAATTGTATTGTTCTGGGTAAGATATATTGTTCTTTGGTAAGTTTTGCTACAGGTGTGTCTATGTTGTTTATCCTCTCAAAAAATTGGATCTTCTCTTCATTGATTATACTTTTGTGGTCTCTATTTCATTATTTTTTCCCTTTCTAATTTAAAGGGAATAAAAATAAGAAAACAGCAATAAACAGATACAAAATTTCAAAACAAGATGATAGGAAATTAACAATGGTCATTATATTGCACATTGTTATCTTTAAAATAGTAGTTCAAATTACCCAATATAGGCACACAAAATTGATCAAACAATTAAGGGGCTGGGGAGATGGCTCAGTGGAATAAGCACCACTTCCCTGGCAAGTGCAAGAGCCTGAGTTCAATCCCTGGTTCTGCAAAAAATAAAAAATAAAAAAATTTAACTGTTCCTTTCAATAAACCAGTAGTATAATTATCTTGGTTTATATATATATATATTTTTTTTTTTTCTTTAAATATTGTGAAAGGTAAGAAACTGCTCAAAAGAACAACCTAGATGGGAAAAGGAGAAAAGAAAGAAAGAAGGAAGAAAAAAAACTATTTCTTTAATTACTTCTTTGGCTTTTATGGTCTCCTTCCATGTACTAGGTTTGGGTTTAGACTGTTCTTGTATTTCTAGTACCTTGAGATGCATCGTTAAGTAATCTGAGCTCACTCTGATTTTTCTTTTTCTGAATGTTGTGCTTGCCAGGGAAGCACTTATTCTACTGAGCTATCGCCCTGGCCCTGACTCTGATTTTCTAATGTGAACGTTCACAGCAACAAACTTCCATCTTAGGACTATTTTCATTTTGACCCATAGTACTTGGTACATGGTACCACTTTATTGTTTAATTCTAAGAAAGTTAAATTTCTTCCATGATTTTTTTTTCTTTGTGGCCCATTGAGTATTCAGGAGCATATTATTTAATATGTAAGAGTTTGTATAATTTTTGGAATTTATTTTGTGATTGATCTCTGTTTTCAGTGTTCTTTTGATCTGATAAAATTTATGGGAAATTTTTGATGCTTTTGTATTTAAACAGCCTTTGTGGCCCAAAATATGGCTTGGAGAAATTTTGTGTGCTGCTGAGAAAAATGTGTATTGTCTTGTAGTAAAACACTCTAGATATCTATTCAATCGTTTGTTTTAATAGTTGCTTAGCTTTGATATTTCTTTGTGGACTTTCTGTTTAGTTGCTCTGCATATTTGTGAAAATGGGTTGCCGTGCCTCCTCATTACGATTGTGCTGATGTTTTATTTTTTAAGTCAAGTAGTGTTTGTTTCATGAAGTTGGAAGCACAGGAGTTCGGTGTGTAATTCACAGTTTAGTCTCTTCCTGTTGAGTTATTCCTTTAATAACTAAAACATAGTGACCTTCTTTACCTATTCATTCTTCATAACAAGCTGTATGTTATTTTTTGCATACTATTTTATTCCTTGAAGTGATTTGCTTCCTGGTTTTTGTCTGTCTGGAGAGCTCCATGTAAATTCACCTATGTTCATTTAGGCCCCAGACCCTTTGGCAATATTTTATGCATGTAGGTGTGGTGGATAAGAAATGATGCTTTTCTATCCCGATCTAAACTGTCAAGTGCTAAACTTGTAGCACATTATTGTATTAGAAATACACATATAAAGAGATTAGCATGTTACCTGAGGCAAAGAACATATTCACATAATAGGTTTTCTTCTTATTCCTTCTCCCTTATCATTATTCTTTTTTTGTGGTACCAGGGATTGAACTCAACTCAAGACCTTGCCATGCAAACACTTGTTCCACTGAGCTGTCTCCCCTCCTTATTATTCTATGGATTTCATGTTCTCACAAGTTTTTCATTGAGTCTGATCATAGTAAATGACAATGAATGTTGACATTTAATATTAGTGATTAGAAAAAAAAATGGAGTACATCAGTATAATCTATGCTTTGATTTTTGTACAAATTATTTATTGATTAGTGTTTAATTATGAGTTACAAATAATAGGAATTCCTAATATTTAAATGCATGCTAATCAGTTAAAATCTATAATATCATACAGGTTTATAATTCCTACATGAAAACCTTAGATCCCAGTGTAATTTGGAATCCAGATATTTTTACAGATTTTTTTGGTGAGTGGAATAAAAGTTTTACATGGAATGGAAAAAGGTCTAGAAGGACCTGTCATCAGATCAGGTTCATTATGTGATCTAACATACATCCTACAAACTTAAAAATTCTAGTTTTGCTTCTTATACATAGGGGTTTATGTACTTGTGTAGTTCTGAAGAGGAACTAATATTTACATTTTATTTCTTGTATGTAAAATCTATATTCACCCACAATTGATATTTGGAATCCTTGAAGCTCAAAGATAGTAGATAACTTAATCTAGCTCACAGTGAAATATGCAAATTTGAATGTGAACTCAGGTCTGGTTGAATCCATAGCTCTTTTATTTTTGTGGTACCAGGGATTGAACTCAGGACCCTGCATTTGCCAGGAAAGTGCTTATTCTACTGAGTTATCTCCCCATCCCTGAATTCATAGCCCTGAACTTTGCATTATGAACACTCTTTCCCAGGATCATATTTTAGATCTAAAAAAGCCAGCATGATTTCTAAGTTCACCCTTTCATTCAATAATTAATGACAAGGAAGTACCAAAAGGTTGAAGTCTGCAGTAATAACATTGGAAGAGGTCAAGCCCAAAACCCAGGTTTTTTATTCCGAATTCTATAGTTTCTTATATCCCATATCTAGTTTCTAGATACTTCTAAATTATTGTTCTTGGAAGTCATACTTATTGCAGAAAGGCAGTTATGCAGTAGTTTCTGTTTCCTATATTGACTCACAAAATGTTTTGATCAAAGGGTTTGTTTGACCCTGTGTTTTTGTAATCCAGTGCTTAAGTGCTAGTAATGCATGCTTTCATACGTTCAAAACAGGAGCTTTGTTTACTTGGGCGCAGCTAGAGTATATTGTAATTCCCTGTTTCCTTAGTTGCCTTCAGGAGTAAAATAAGCAATTGCATTTAAAATTAATAGCCCCAGTCTCACTTCTGCCTTATTCACGAGGAAACCTTATAGTTAACTGCAATTTTAGTTATTTTCAGTGCAACTTCAAGGGAATTCTTTGATAGCAGTCAGCCAAAATGCTTAGCTTTTGTATCTTTTAGACAGACTTTTGTATTGGAGCGGTAAGGTACTCCAGGAACTACATTCTGATAGTAGCAAATTACATTGCTGTTTGTCTGACAGATTTACACGCTTTCCCAGCTAGATTTATATGTCAGCTTTTTGTAAATCCAGGTTTTATAGCATGGTAGATAAACTCACATTTCAAGTAGAAACTTGATTCTTCACTTTATTGAAATTAACTGATTGGGCAGACTAAAAGGATATTGATCCAAACTTTATAGGTATTATTTTTACCTTATTTCAGAGTTGGAAATGTAATGTTGTTAGTCTTGGTCATTTTATAATTTTTTTGGTGTCTAGGTCCATGTGTTATCTAATTCCATAAAGGATTTGCATGTAATATCATTACATAGTGATTAAAAATAATTATACATTATTTGATTTGGTAAATTTAGCAGTTTATTTCTTATTTATTTTTTATTTTATTGAAGTACAAATATCAATGAGACAGTTTTAAGACACCTTAACAGGATGGATTCGATATATTAATACATTGCAAACTGTTTTCATAATGTTTTGGTGTTGTACAAGGTGCATACATGATATACTTACAGACATTATTATAGCAGATGTCTCTTATCAGTAAATTAAGAGAGTACAGCTGTTTACATATCTTATTTTTATACCTGAATTACATAAAAGATTCAATAATTAATACTTTCTACCTTGTTATTTTCCTAGCAGTTGTCCATAGTACTAGAAGCTGACATAATATCCTGTCCAACCACCATTAGTGCAAGTCTTGCCTCTCATAGAAGTATGTAGAAGCATGGCGTATCTATCCCAACTGTACTGTCCATACACACACACCATGATTCTTCCTTTCTATACCCCTTCCTTTTTCTACACTTGTCAGAGATGGGTACTCCACTGTCATTCAACCAATTTAGGTGTCTGCACTCAAGGACACAATCCAACACAGTCCAGCATTCAACAACAATAGTGAGTTATCTGAAGAAGTTGTTGCCTGTAGCCATTTACAGCTCAACTTATTATTATGGCCCCACACTGTATACCTCATTTTTGTACTTTTCTGCTGGATGGTTAAGACCTAGGTAGAGCAAGACCTATATACTAAAACATGTAGTTTTTGTTACTGATGAGGTCAGTGAAGTCCCCTCAGGGTTTATCTTGTAATCCTGTACCTTATTCTGTAGATCCTTTGTCTGTGTCATCCATGTGGATGAGTCACGGCCAATGCTTGACCAGTATGCTCTCTGTGAGAGCCTGAGAGAAAGTCTTCTCTCCATGTGACTCTCCCCAGGCACACTATAGAACTTCTATCTCTTTCCTCTGTAGCTCCATAATCTCCTTGTTCAGACAATTTGGGGCACAACTGAGGTTCATGATGTTACAGTACAAGTTCTCAGTCTTCGCTGACCTTGAAAGGCTAGGGCCAGAATGTTGGCTGGCCTTAAAAGGAATTACAGTTGAGGTACAACACCTTTAGAAAGATAAGAGTTGGAGGGAAGAAGAAGAAAAATGAAATAAGGAAAGAGGTGGCCGCAGCTCTGTGTGGGCAGTGCTTGGTTCCTAACCCCATATCTTCCTGACGTTGAAGCTAAAAAAGTTAAAACAAATATCACGCTTGTGCTTGGGCTGCAGACTGAGGCTGTGCTTAGACACTGGGGATGTCTAGGTCAGGAGCCCAGACGGTTCCACTCGGGACACGGCAGGGTTGGTTTACCAGGAAACCTGTGCTGTGGATCCAAACAGCCCGTTTCGATTTGGAGTTTGCTGCCAACGACATCTCTGTGCATTGGACTCTGAACTGTGAGCCAGTGCAGACTGCTGCTTCTTGCCCGATGTCCATGAGTGGAGCATCCAGTCGCGGCCTCAGACCTGCCTGCTGTGTATATTCTTCGGTGCTTTAGGCAAGTTGCCTCACATATCTGTGCTCCCATCTACAAAGCAGGGGCAGTAATCCTATTTGTTAGGAGAATTAAACGAGATAATATTTGTAAAGCACTTAGAATAGGGCCTGGCGCATAGAATGCACTCGGGTTTCTTCATCGTTCTGCTGGGGTGGTGGTGCTGAACTGGTAAGAACGTTGGTCCCTGGGGAGTATTGGACAATATCTGAAGGCATTTTGTGTGTCACAGCTGAGGGGCGGGTACATGCCAGGGGTGCCACTAACAATCCTGTAAGCAAAGACAGTTCTTACAGTGATAAAGAGTCTGTCCCCAAATGTGAATGTGAGGGGATTTTGTGGCACCCTATGACTGGGACTCTATCCCATATCCTACAGCCTAATCTAGAGCCTGCATCCAAGGTTCTGCGCTTGGTACTCTGGACCTTCAGGGGGTCTCCCCTTGTTCTGAGCACAGCTTTAGAGCTGGGTAGTCTGTTTCCTGGTATCTGTTTTGGTTGGGTCACAGCTGGCACAGCACATACAACGCTGGCTACTGTCTCCATTGTGACATTCCTGGGCCAGCATATATGTTAAAGGAACACATGAAGTCTATTTTTTATTTTTATTTTTTTGCATTTTAGGGATGGCAGTATCAGAGTTTGGGGCTATCTCGAAATCTAAAACCCAACTCTTCTTTGAACTTTTTATCTCCTTTCTGTAGGATTTCCTGCATTGTTCAATTTTTTTTTTTTTTTTTCTTCCTCCAGGCACTGCAGTGACTACCCTCCCTGAGAGAAGTTTATCCCTCAGGAACTTTTGATCCAGATTATCTTTCTGGTGGAAGCAGAACTTGGTTTGGGTACCACAGTAATCCCTTTGGGCAGCCCACAGGCAGGAAGAGGCAGACTCTGGTCCTGTACTTTTTTCCTGAAGGGTTTTTATCTTTTAACTTTCCATGCTATAATTTTCTCGGATCTTGGTATGAGTCCAAAGAAATGGACAGTGAACTAGCTCCTGTCCATCTCTGTGCTCCTAGGAAGCTGGGAAAAAGTCTCCTGAGTAGACATGGGCTTAGGGGTACTGCCCCACATTCAAGTTCTTGCTGTATACCTTCCTGCATATGTGAACATAAGAGGATTATCACTAATTCCCACATGGCTTTTTTATTTTGTGAAACATCAGTGGCAATGCCTGGCTTGGATGTCAGGAAAGGCCATGTGCATTGTTTCAGGCTGTGTGTGGGCTCAAACTTTTCTGCATGCTGGATCTATGTGCCTGGATGAGTTTCCACACCTATAAAGTATGTGTCAGTGTCACCAATCTCAGGGGGTTGGAGAGAAGATTCTTTGGGACCCATATGTTAGTTCCTGGGGAGCACCTTTCCCCTTACCTGCCCCTTGGCTTCCCTGTGCCCCTGAGATTCTGAACACTGGAGTCTGTGGGGCAGTGAGCAGCCAGATGGGCCCACCGCACATGCTAGCCCTGGCAGGGGGCGTCAGACTGTGGCCAGGTAGATTGGACAGCAGTGGCTTCTTCATCGTGGCTGGAGGACATGCAATGAGCAAACGGGCCTAGGTTAGCTTTTCTATAGAAGCGGTGGAGGTGTGGAGAGGGCAGGTGTCGCAATGTGCTTAGGAAGGGAAACGCGAGTTCTGAGATAGCCTAGGAGGAGAAGGAGAGTTCTGAGATAGCCTAGGAGGAGAAGGAGATAAAGGCTTGGAGCTCTCAGCTGCTGATAATTCCCCAGGCGTTCAGGATGTGCTCTAAATCCCTTCTAATTCTTAAGGAGAATAACAAATAGTAGAAAAAAAATAAAACAAAACACATTAGAACCAATACAGAATTTTACTAAACAAAATAATAGGAATTCAACAATGGTTATTATATTGCATAACGTTGCTTTCAAATTAGTTGTTTAGATTACCAGATATAAACATGCAAAATTGGTAAAACAACAACAACAAAACTTATAAGAAATTGAAAAGGAAAAGAAAAAGTTAAACGTTAACTGCTCCTTTTAATAGAACAACAGAAATCAGAAGTGCAATTACCTGAACTATACTGTATACACATAAATGTTTTTCTTCCCTCCTTCCCTCCCTGCCACTTTCCTTCCCTCCCTCCTCCTTCCCTCCTCTCTT